>LPNX010849138.1:4300-20563 GCA_001517045.1 Pseudotsuga menziesii
TTTTTATCTGTGTTCCTGCATCTCTGCTTCAGACAAATGCTTGATTGGAGGTGAGCGAGGAGCTGACAGAATGGGAGGTCATTGAGAACCCATATTTCGGAAGGGAACAAAAGAGGATTTGGAGTACTGTTGGGCTGCTAGCTTGTCTTCTGCCAACTTAGCCAACCCCAGGGCTTCCATAATTGTGTTGGGATTGAACATTTTGACCTCAGAGCGAATTGCATCCTTTAGACCACTGATAAAACAACTTCGGTAGAAGTCATCAGGTAATCCTTCAGTGTGATTAGCTAGTTTCTCAAATTCAGTTTGATACTCTTTCACAGTGCCAATTTGGAGAAGTTTAGTGAGAGCTCTTGTGAAGTCATCAAAAGCACTAGGACCAAATCGTTGCAAAAGGAGCTGGCAAAAATCAGGCCATTTTGGCTCTTCATGAGCCTTGATGTACCAACAATACCATTGAAGAGCTTCCTGTTCCAAATGAAAGGAGGCAAGTGGAACTTTGTTGACATCAAAAGTATTATGAAGACTGAAATACTATTCTGCCCAATAGATCCATACAGTCGGATCAGTACCATTGAAGCGAGGAAAATCTAGCTTCGAACAACGAAAATTGCTGGAAGAAAAGAACCCATGGGATGATGAAGACTCGGACTGTCGTCTGGTGTTCATAGCTGAATGCTCAAGATGGAGACCGAGAAATTTTTCATCCAGTTCCTGGAGTTTGGCGTGGATGGCTGCAAGTGCTTCCTCCATGGTTTTTGCTCCTGTGCGGGTGACAACCATAACCAAGAGTTTTTTTTTTTTTTTTGAGGGGGGGGGGGGGGGGGGGGGGGTAGAAAAACAAAAACAAAAACTGTTTTAGTAGAGGAAAATCTGGATTTGGGAAAAAATCGGAAGGGTAATGGGGGTTTGAGTAAGTTTTGGACACTGTCGAAAGGACAGGGAAGCAAAAAATGGGGATTTTAGGAGCGGGGTGAAAGAATGAGAAAATTTGGTAGAGAGGGACAAAGAATTAGAATGAGGAAAGGAATACGGTGGAAAAATTTGAAGGCGTTTGGGTAAAAATCGAAGGAGTTATGGAAAACCCTAAAAATAGACAAATGTGGGATTTCGGGTCTTGGGATGTGGAATTTGGGATAGGGTCTTCAGGAATGAAATATGTAGAATGGAATTGCAGAGGTGTCAGTGAAGTTTCAGGGAAAACAGAGTTGAAACCAAGGAGATATGGCCGAAAAACAGATTTTTTTCAGGAAGGGATCTGCAACAGCGCGAAAGTGATCGGAAACAGTGGAATATGCAACGGCGCGGAAGTGATCGGCAACAAATGGATCTGCAACGACGCGGAACTGACCGGAAACAGTTTTGGACAGAGGAAATCTGCGATTGTGCAACTGAAAATAGATATGGACCCCAAGTATGTGCGGCTTCCTATCGGATCAAGGGATTCACTCGGCCACCAATGCTATCTTACGGCTTGCGTATTGGGGTAGTACCCCTCACTCCACGGCTCAGGTAAAACTGATAACCGCTTGGCCACAAACGACAGCTCTTGGTTTACCTCACGGGTGGGAACTAGTCAATCAGGTAGGGGTCGTTGCCCTTTTCCCTGGTAGGTCCTCTCAATGGGCCAGCTACTTCGGGGTTCCTGTGGTACTCCTCACAATGAGTTTTAGGGATTATTCCCAAGTAATTCCCACAGTTAAGCGGATAGGGATTATTCCCAGATCCGAACCTGCAACAGAAGCGAAAAAAAAAATATTGGGCAGAAATTTCACCCAACGAGCCCAAGAAAGTGCTCTGATACCAGATGTGAGGACCCTGCAGCAAATAATTAATCAAAATACACGATATAGAAGCAGAACTCAAAATCACTTTTATATTAATCGCAGGCCACTTCGAGGGGGCAACCTCCTTTGAGCAAGCTCAATATAAAATAACTTCACGGTGCCTTCCTTGGCCTCAACACACACTTATATACTAAAAATAGGCACCAATACTATGGGTCAAAACCATGGGCCAATATAAACTATGGATCAACAAATACTACAGGCGGCTTACAAAGCATATGTGCCCAACAACAATAACACAAACTATGGATCAACAATTACTATGGGATGACTTACAAAGCATATGCGTCCAACAACAATATACTAACATGGTAAAGAGAAGGATTGACATGGGTTCCTAACAACTTTTACACCCTTTTTGTTGCATTCCAATGAATTTCTCTAGGTTCCTGCATTTATCTGGAAAGTATGCTGACTGCATAAGATAGATCAGGACAATTATTCATCAAGCAAATGAAACATCCAATTAACTGTCGATATCCAGTACTATTTACAAGTTCCCCCCCTTCAAACTTAGAAATTTTTAAATTTTGCTCCATGGGAGTAATCGCTGGTTTATGATTCCTCCATTCTAAACTTATTCAATAATCAAGAAATGTACATAGCTTGAGAAATAAATATGCTTCCTTCCCCCTGCTTTACTTCAACTCCAAAATAGTAATGAAGTAATCCCAAGTCTGTCATTTCAAAACATGTTTGAAATTTTTTGCTTAACCTGAAATATATGATCATTATTGCTACCTTTTATGAGCAAATCATCAACATACATAACCAAGATGACTGAGTTTCTTTCCTAGATTTGAACATACAAAGTATCATCTAACTCACTACGAATAAAACCAACTTTCTATAGGTAGGCATCCATTTTTGCATACCAAGCTCTGGGAGCTTGTTTCAATCCATACAATGCCTTAACCAGTTTACAAACTTGATTTTCTTTCCCTTGAACCTCAAAACCAGGAGGCTGAGTCATATAAACATCCTCTTGCAAATCATCATTTAGAAATGCAATTTTTACATCCATTTGATGGACTTTACATCCATTTTGTGCAACTAAAGCTAGTACAATCCTGATAGTATTCCATTTTGCTGTTGGAGCAAAAGTTTCTTCATAATCAATCCCTTCTTTCTGAGCAAAACCCTTTGCCACCAATCTTGCCTTATATTTATCAATATCTCCATTTTCTTTGTACTTAATTCTGTAAACCCACTTACAACCAATGGGTTTAACATCATGTGGACAATCAACAATTTTCCAAGTCTGATTCTTCATTACTACATCATACTCACTTTACATTACTATTTCCCAATCATCATATTCAAGTGCTTCATTAAAAGTAGTTGGTTCAACAATTGAAAGAGAAATTTTTTTTGAACCCATATTAGAACTCCTTATACCCGTTTTTCCTTTTTCATCAGACTTAACATCCTGAAGTAACTTAGTTGCCCATTTTGGTTGCTTCTTTTCAATGTTAACTTGATTTGAATAATCCAAGTTAACTTGTGAAGAATTCAAAGTATCTTCAACCTGTTCCAAGGTGTCTTCAACTTGTTCGTCATCCTGTACTTCTGAAGTGAAATCAAACCATTGTTCATTCCTTATCTTGTTTAAGTGTTGCATCCTTATTTGTTCCTTAGCTACTTTTTCCTCTAAGTGACTAAGTTGTATTTCAACTTCTTCTAAACTTAAACTTTCTATTTCATCAAAAATCACATCCCTGCTGACAATAAACTTTCCATCTAACAAAATCCTATACCCCTTTTTCTCATCAGAATAATCAATCAACATGCACTTAACACTTATAGACTCTAACTTCTTTCGCTTTTCTTTTGGGACAAGTGCATAACAAACTGAACCAAAAACTCTCAAATGTTTGACCGTAGGTTTGAATCCATACCAAGCCTCAAAAGGAGTTATTCCATCAAGTGATGACGAAGGAGATTGATTCCTCAAATAAACTGTTGTATGAACTGCTTCAGCCCAATAACATGAATTTAACCCTTTGAAAAATAACATTGATCTAGCCATGCCCAATAAATTCTGATTCATCCTTTCTAATACTCCATTTTGTTGTGGAGTATAAAAATTGGTCAACTGTCTTTTAATCCCTTTTTCTTGACAATAAACCAAAAAATGATTTGATGTAAACTCACCACTGTTATCAGTTCTTAAAGTAGCAATATTTTCCTTTGTTGTTGTTTTAACCAAATTTTGAAATGACTGAAACTTTTCAAACACTTCTAATTTTTCCTTCAAGAAAGACACCCAAACCATCTTGCTAAAATCATCAATAAACAACAAAAAATATTTACAACCACCAAGTGAAGTTTCCAAAGGACCACAAACATCACTATGAAAAAGCTATAATCTCCTTGTTGCTCTCCAAGTGCTTTTTGAAAAATCTATCCTTCTCTATTTGCCATAAATGCAAGCTTCACACTTTGCATTTTCGTTCCGAAAAGCAGGCAACCCCTTTACCATTCCTTCTTTTTGGAGCTATACAAGAGTATCAACATTCAAGTGCCCAAAACAAATGTGCCACAATCTGATAGGTGAAACACCAGTTTCAACTAAACCTACAAATTCCTTCAAATGTTCCTTTGATCTAGGAATGACTGTTCCCTTCATCCTAAGAAGCTTTCCTTCTTCATAACCTGTCATAACTGTTTTGTATGCATCCTTTTTTGAATTAACCAAAAGAATACCATCTTCCATTACAATTTGATGTCCTAATTGGTGAATGACAACTAAAGACAATAAATTTTTCTTAAATGTAGGCACATACCAAACATTAGAAATCAGTCTTACTTCAATTCATAGCAAGTCAACCTTGACTGTTCCTTTTCCCTGTGGCAAATGAATAGAATCATCTGCAAGGAATATTGAATTTAAATGACAATATTCATAATTCCAAAAGAAATCTTTCCTGTGTGTCACATGCTGAGTAGCCCTTGTATCCATAACCCAAGCATCTTCAAAATCATTTTTGAAACAATAAGAAGACTGGACAAATTTGCTGATTCTAACTAATGAACTTGAACAAAATCCATTGAATCTGATTGTCCAAGTGCTATAAAAACATATTCACAATTTTCACTATTGTCTGCATGAGCATAATGTGCCGCTGATGAATATTCTTTAGATTCTCTTTCTTTTAGAATTTTTTCAAATGAAACTCTACACTTTGAAGCATAATGTCCAACTCTATTACAACGAAAACATGTGACTTGTTTATTACCTCTTCCTCTTCCAGAGACCTATGGTTTTTTGAACCTCTTCCTCTTCTAGAAAACTGTGATTGTGTACTTTCTGATTCTTTAGAACCTCTTCCTTGATTTCTTCCGCGGTCTCTTCCTCTTCCAAAACCCTGACCACAACCTCTGTTTGAATATTGAAAAGAATTTAGTTGTTGTTCATTTGCTTTTTTATCATTGCCCTTTTGATGATTACCTGAAGACTGTTTGCTAGTACTTGTGACCAAAACATCTTCTCCTGCTTGCTTTGTTTTACCAAAATTTTTGTCATATGTGGCAAGTAATTCACTTAGTGCGTCAAAATAAATATTATCCAATTTATTTGTAATCTGTAAAGTTTCCAAAAAATGCTTATATGTCTCAGGCAATCCTGCGATCAAAATGGTCACCATCATGCTGTCCTCAATTTTACCAAAACCCGCTCTTGAAGTTTCTTTTTTGATATTCTTTAATCTAGAAATGTACTCCATGACGTCACCTCTTGAAGACAATTTTTGTTGAAACAACTTCAATTAGAGACGATTTTCTTAGCTTCACTTTGAGAATCAAATAAATCTTTCAATGTCTTCCAAGTTGACCACACACCAGACCTATTTTCAATATGCATAAAAATATCATCAGAAACAGTATTGTAAATCAATGCTAAGGCCTTCTCATCTTTTAGTTCCCAATTTGCAAGCTGATCAAGAATAGTTGGTTTGGTAGGCTAAGCATTATAGACACCCTTCCACAATTCATTGTAAATAAGAGTGCTTTGAATATGACCACTCCAAACTTTATAATTTTTCGATCCTTCCAACTTGTCAGATTCATTAAAAAGACTTACAACTTTAGACATTGTAAAAAAATAAACACCTTATAACTCTAGAAGATGTGCATTATGCAAACCTTACAGCTCCAAGAATTAAAAATAGAAAGCACCTTATATCACCAATAGAAGATTTTATGCAAAAATATCACCACCAACATGAAAGCAAAATTACGCATCAACAAGAGTCACCATGAAAGAAATACTACAAGAAGCACCACACACCATGCAAAAGAGAGCTATAGGGGCTTGGCCTTGATCCACTTGTAGCCTCAAGAAAAAAATTTGATAGAGCTTCACTTTGCTCTAATCCAACCTTGAGTGAAAATACAAGTACTCCTTATGACGCCAACAATGTTCCTTATTACTCCAATGCCCAATAAAAAATACAAGTACTCCGTACTACTTGAATGCCCAATAAAAAATGCACCTTATCACTCCAAAAAATAACAAATCTTTATAGGTGAATTGGAGAGATACAAGATTGTTGAGTGTGAGGTCACAAGTTCCAGTCCCATCAACTCCAAAAATAATCTATGTTTTTTTTAAGTTTTATTTCTCCACCTTTTTCTTCTTAATATAAAAAATCTCCAAAAATAAAAATGAATAATAAATTGCCTTATCTCTCCAAAACAACTTATTCACTTTTCAAAATCTTACATAAATCTAGAATTAAATGAAAAGTGAAAAATTTATACAAGATTGTGAACTCTTCTATCTCTATGCTAGAGTTTTGCTGGAAATTACCTTCTCTCTCCAAAACAACTTATTCACTTTTCAAAATATTACATAAATCTTAAATTAAATGAAACGTGAAAAATTTATACAAGATTGTGAACTCTTCTATCTCTACGTTGGAGTTTTTCTCTAGTTTTGCTAGTTCTTTCTCTCTTCAATGCCTCCTCCAAAATGGTGAACTCTTCTATCTCTTACACTCGAGTTTGCTGGAGTTTTGTTGGTTCTTTTCAATGCTGGTTTTCTCTCTTCAATGCTAATTCAGTTCTCTTCTTCTCTACGTTGTTCTTCCCAACACCAGCTATGTTTTTTTTTTAAATTCACTTCCACAAAAAAATTTAAATAACCTTGCCTTAAAAAAAAAAATTTTACTCTCTCCAAGTAAAATAAAAAAACTAAGCCAATAAAAAAAAACTTTTCTGCACAGTTTTTTTTTTAGCCCAAAAGAATAGGAATCATTAACTTACGGTCAATATTTCTCTATTCCAAAACCTTCTTCTTCAAACAACCTTTAGCACCTTCCAACCAAGTTCCAACCAGACCAAACTTCAACCGCGTGCTCTAATACCAATGATACCACTTTGACAAAGTGTCCTCAGACACAAAACTTTATTAATGAAGAAGGAAAATAATTACATCACAAAGATGTGAGGGATAAGTCCCGAAATATTACCTCAGATGGAAAACTCAATGGATTTAAATATCCAAAGAGTAACAACTAATTTACCGTTACTGAAACTAACATAGGGACACCTCACATAATCACATGAGTGTGTAGATTCCATTTTACATTTATTAAACTAAACTTCTAAACATAACATTTTGGATCATAATTCCTAACAATATGGGCACACATTTAATTTTGGAATAGGTGTTGTGTCATGGGTTTTGAAGAAACATCCCATAGTAACTCTATATTCAGCAGAAGCAAAGTATTTCGCAACTACAACCGCTGCATGTCAAGCTGTTTGGATGCGGAGAATGTTAAAAGACATGTCACAGAACCAGCAAGAACCAGCAACCATTTTATGTGACAACAATTCATCCATTGCATTATCAAAGACTCATGTGTTTCACAAGAAAACCAAACACATTAATATAAGGTATCATTTTATAAGAGAGTTGGTGAACAAAAAAAAAATTGTTTAGAATTTTGCAGGTCTAAAGATCAACTTGCAGACATATTTACAAAACCATTGGAAAGGGATACATTCTAGTATCTCCGAAGTTGTTTAGGAATGAAAAGTTCTACACAATGAAGTCTGTCATGAACAGAGCAAGTTTTAGCTTTGAAATATTTTATTATATTTTGTTTTAAAATTTCGATCTACTTATAATTAAGGGGGCGTGTTGGAAATATTGATTACTCTTGATCCAAATAGCACATCAGCCAAGTGTGTCAGAGTCTGTAGCGGGTCAATTTTTGTCAGATAGTCTGACAGGATGAAGAGTTCATATCTCTCGTATATAATCCAATTAAATTAAATTGTTGAAGCTAAGTTTCTAGGTAGATAGTAATTACAGTCTTTAATGTTAAGTCAGTAGCTTCATAGAGAAGCAATTTTAGTCAGTAGAAGTTTCCTATATGAAGAAAATTATAAATCTATAATATACATAGATAAGCAAGAAAAGAAGATGGAGAGAAGAGGAGAAGTGCAGAGAAGAAGAAGAAAAAATTTGTGAAGAGTTTGAAGCTCAAGTTTCTGTGTTTTGTGAAAGTGTTAGAGTCGAAGCTCTGTAAAAGGTAAAACATCCTTGTAATTTCTAAGTTTGTATTTACTGTTGTAAGTTCTTTGTTATTCCATCACAAGAATTATAAAACCATAGTTTAAGGTTTAATACAAGTTTTATTTAGCAGCATATCTTCTCCATATTTACCTAGGTGAATGTTGTTTACATTTACTATAAGTGAAAGACACAAAGAATCCATTTTTATTTCACACCTAAAAGTTCTAGTTTTTATGCACATAAGGGTTCCACACAAATCTTATTAAATATTTGGTTATTTAATATTGTAAATGAGTTGCAATAGTTGTGTGCAGTTTATTCCACCCCACACTGAAAAGTGTTTTTCATATTCCCAAATATTTAGACTAAAGGAAATATAAAGTTGTTTTGTACAAGTGAAAGTAACTCAATTAAAAAAAAGAATTAGGTTTATGTGTTAGACATATAATTTTGGTGGTATTGTAAGACCATACTATGGTCATAGTTTGTGTTAGTTCAAAACATGGTATATAATAATACTAGGTTCAATAATTGAATTTAATATTCATGATAGTCATTCTCTTCTCATCTTACAAGTGTTCTCCAAATTTATAGAAACCCATAAAGAACAAGCCCCTGGGTAAAATTCAATTTAAACATTTTTTAATTATTTATGTTGTTAATATATACAAATTCAATCATAATTAAAATTGGAAGCCCATACTTGAGATTTTTACAATGTCTTTAATTATTAGTGAAACGCAATTTGATTATACCTAAATTAATACATTTATTATAATAATCTATGTATTACATTTTGTCTAATAATTTGAAATGCAATTTGACTATTTATATTTTTATATTACTTTTACATTTTTGAAATATAATTGAAGGCTATTCTTAAATTAAGCCATGACTATTTAATTAGACTATCCATATTAACTTGTCTTTATTTTTTTAAAGTGTAACTTGACTATCCTTAAACTAAATGGCAAAGACTAGCTATTACTTAGCCTTTGATTATATATTATATAAATTTCCTTCCTGTTGCAGCTGCAACATTTTCTCAAAATTCAAAAAGTTTTGGGACCCTCCTTTTCTTTTGCTCAGCTCCTTGGTTTGTTTGATGTTTACGCAAAGATTACTTTTATGCCAGCGATGTTTTATGGTTTGAATTGATTTTGCCTTTCCATCGGAAGTGTTTTAGATTTTTGAGTCGGGAGTCCAGTTATCTTCACGCCCGCTGTTGCGGAAAAGAATAGGACATCAAGACCGATTCAAGTGTTATTGGTCTCTGATGCATTTTTCTTTATTGGCAGTTGTTTTGAGATCCCGTCAGAACATTTGTCTCTACGTATTTTGCTGTTGTGGGGGAGGTACTACGAAACATTCCAAGGATTGTATTAACCTTTTCCGATCCTACCATTTTGACTCGCAAATCCTTAGGATTTTAGCTCTCACCGTTGCGGCTCTGGAAGGCACTATCTTTTCGATGTAGTTTGATTTTGTTTTCTACGTGACCGTTAATTTTTGGCCGAAGTCATGTTTATTTTTTCTCTGATTTTTATTGGTCTGCAAAACTTGTTGCCTTTATGGTTTCCACCGTTGCGGCTCTCCAACCAACTATTGGTCCGGGGCCTTAGTTTGGCGAGCTCCGATGTGAGTATTGTTTGTTTTATTTTCATAGCGGCAATCATGTTTAGCATAGACAAGGTAAAATGCTCATACATTTTGTCTCCATTTTTTAATGTCATCGAGGAATGGCCCAACAGATCCTAAAAGCAATTTCTTTGTATGACAGGGAAATTCTGTAGAATTCGAGATGTCTAAACAGCAAAAGAAGAAGGCTCCCATAGTAGAGGAGGAACCCCAGGTTGAAATCATCACCAAAGTTGAACATACTTACAAAGATACCAAATGCATAGTGGGTGTGGAACCCGAATATAAATGTGGGGAATTTTCCAGACTAATAACACACCGAGAGGTGCCTGACATAGGTTTTGAGGAGGAAACCATATATGCAAATATAGAGAGATCTGCATTGATGAGAGTTGCTACTAGACCTGATATTTTCCCATGCTCAGAGGTAATTGGATGGATTCTGCCCAGGGTAGATGTAACGACCATGATTTTGGCAAATGTTGATAAATAGGGTTATGCTGCCTATAGCCCTGGGTATGTATCACTGGCCTATCTCTTACCAGAAGCACACGTATACTTGACTGAAGACTGGCTAAAGGAAATTAAGCTGGACCTAATCGAGACACTGAAGAGAATGCTGGTGCTTGGCAAGAACTTTAGAACTAGGTCATCTGGGGAATATGATATTGCCGCTCTAAGAACCCCTTACAAGTTCATTGTCCTGATGCTGAACAAGATTTTCGGAAGGGCCCACGGTAAAAGATTCAAGTTGGAGTGGGTGCCTATCATATTCTATGTTGCAACACAGGGGACAGTGTTCAATTGGGAAAACATTGTGTCCAACAGCCTCTCATCCTGCATTGCTTCAGCATTAGGAGGGGTATCCCATAAGAAATCAGAGTTCTACATGAGCTCTATACTGATTGATTGCATACTCTGCAACCAGCCCTTCCCAAACCTAAGGTGTATCTAGGACCGAGAGAGAACACCAGTATACTCAAATTACAAGCCACTGTGGGAACACAAATACCACAGTCACTATAGAGAAGTGTGTGAGCACTTCATCATGCCATTATATACATTGATCTTCTTAAAGGAGTGCAACTGTATGTCGGAGGAAGCATTGTAGGTGATTGAGGAATATGCAGAATACTACTTAAAAAAAGATGGATTATACTTCAGAATGTATGGATGCTCCAGAGCATCCTCACTACTGCCAAAGTATGCCACTGACTACAGTAGTGCAAAAGGAGGCAGTTAGACAGGTCTTCTTAGATGTTATAGGGATTTTTTTATTCGAACATAAGAGAGTGGCTTACCCTCCTTTACCATTCAGGTTGGGAAGCTATAATTTCACAAGGGTGAAGAAAGCTTATGAATTTGTGGAAAAATTGGGGAAATTCCATTTTGGGGAAATGAATTTCCACAGGAATGATTCCTGGAATAAAGTGGCAGAGCACTGGAAGGAGGCAAATGTACATTTTGAATACACAAGCCACTGGGACAAAGAAGAATCCATTTTTCGCAGTGCAGAAAATATAACGGCCTTAAGAAGAAGATTTAAAAATAAAATCATCCCCAAAGGCAGGAAAGGACAGGATGAGCAGGAAAAGGCAGAGGAGGAAGAGGCTAGGAAAAGAAATGAAGATGCTAGGAGATTAGCACAGGAAGCTGAAAGCTGGCTCAAAGGTGAGGAGGAAGAAAAGAGGAGCTAAACAAGAAGCAACTAGAAAGGCAGAAGAAGCTCCCCAGAGTGAAGAGGAGGATAAGAAAAGAAAGTTGGATGAGGAAATGAGGAAGCAGGAAGTGGAAAGACTAAAACTGACAGGGGCAGTGATAGAGCAATCAACTTCCAATCTTGTAGACAGTGAGGCTCAGGACTTGGGTAATCTTGATATTCAAGATCTTGAGGTAGTTGCTGGAAGCACAACAGGACAAGATATGGTCCCTACCCTAAGGCTAATCCCTTTTGAGCAGAAGAAAGGGGAGGAGGTACCGGATTTCAACACTATTTTTTATGATAGGGAAAGGAAAAGAATAGTGAAGAGGACCGAGAGAAAGGTCGAGACTGGGGGAGACAAGGACCCTAGATTCACCATCAGAGCTAGGGCTTTGCATTGATCCATGCTTCTGAGGACAATGTAGATCGAATGATGACTGATCTTGAACAGTCAAAGAAGTCTACTACCCAGCTAAAAGATACCCTGAGAAGAGAGAGAGAGGAAAATAATAGATTGAAAAGAAAGTTTGAAGACATACAGTAGGAAATGAAGTCTTTAAAAGCTAAGCTCTAGTTCCTCCAAGTAGAGAAGAGATATCTGGAGGCTGCCCAAGGAAGTTTGTAGGAATTGCAGTAGGAATGTCAAGGGTTGAGGACAGAAAAGGAGCAGCTGCTAGGTAAGATAGGGGAGTTGGAGCTACAAAAAGCTACCTTGGAGGAATCTGAGAGGCAATCTCAAGGGCAGACTACAGAACTTAGAGAGCAGGTTGCCTCATTAATAGCAGCTCTAGAGGAGGCCAGGGAACAACAGGTCAATCTTCAGCCTTTCAAGGGGCACATTCTAGCACAAAGGAGCAAGATGCACCAGCTGCAGATGGCTATAGAGGAAGAAAGGTGCAAGGTCTTGTAGGTGGACAATTGGCTGGAAGAGATTTTGGAAACCTCTTCATATTTTGTAGACAGATCGTAGGATATCTTAGAAGTCCTGACAGGAAGGATGGCGAGATTAGAAGCGAATGAAGAAACCCCTGTAGATCTACCATCAAAATATCAACAAACCCTAAGGCAAGACTATGATTTACTGGAGTTTGCCATAAACACAGCCGAAGAATTCAATAAGGATGTCAAGAAGACAAAGGGGGCTTATGCAGAGTTCTTCAGGAGACTTTTGATTACGTATAATTGTTGTCAGGTTGAAGCTGAGTAAATAATGGATACCTTTCTAGAGCATAGCCTGTTTTTGGAGATATTGCAAAGAAAATATCAGGAAGATGAATAGAGGGTTCAACACATCAAAGCCTTAGACAAGCAGACCCTAAGGAATGAAGGAGCTCATTCCGCGGTTAGTGTGTAGTTACTCGAAGACCAACTTCGCCTGAGCGCAGCCAGAATAGAAGTAATAATAAATCAAGCTGCTAAATTTGAAATAAATATTTGTTTCTTAGAACCTTCCGAGTTCGAAAACATTCCCTCAGAGGCTTTAGCATGGAAGAAGTTTTTGAATAGTCAAGCGGGACCCTCCTCATAATCCTTTTATTTGTTTATTGTAATATATTGTAAATTCTATAAGCACTTAATGAAAGCAAGGCATGGGAGGTGAAGCGTTGGGGAAGCCCAAGAGTCATTTGTGGGCAGCCCAACAGTTTTGTTCTTTTTGTATAAATATAGAATATTTAGATAAGGGAAGGACCTTTTCCCAGTTAGATTGGTGAAAACATATTGGAAGAAGAACTATTTCCTTTTGCAATAGATAATTATAGTTTTCCTGTTGGAGAAAGCTTGGTGGAATGTTCAAATGTTGTGCTAGGGATTTGTTGAAGAGGAACTATTTCGTTTTCATCTTTTTGTCCATTAACTGTGAGATCATTCTAACTCTTTGAACCTATGTTCTTTCATGAACGTTCTCTGGTTTATTTTATGAAAATTTCCACTATGAGTAATGAATGTTGTTCATAAACAATTAGCTATTTGGTTGTTCAAATATCTTTAAATGTTCATGTGTTCTGAAAGAAGTATCAACTATCTGTGATTTTTTCATAATGCATGTACAAAATACATTACTCATTAATAAATAATAATCTTGCTCCCTAGGGATAGGTTAGGTAGTTGGTTTTAATTCCTTGCTGTGTGTGATTCAGATGCAAGAGAGTCTAAAACGAGAGGTAAGAACCCCCGCATCACATTGTGACCACTCCTTGCATTCTTAATTAATTTGCATTTTAGATAGGCACTTGCATATCATACTTAAAACTAAAAACACAAAAATATACACGGTGGACCGGGCCACAACCGGTAAAATCTTTTATTTTTGTTACTTGACCTACAGTACCCGGACCACAAACATGATGGATTCCCTACACCAAACAGTCACGAGCTAGTTGGGAACGTTGACTGGGAAGAATCCCTTGCTATTGTTGCCTTTTCTAGGCCTCAACACTTCCACAACATTTTTTTTCAAGTAAAAAATAATAAAAATGTATTTCATTCTAATATGGGATAGAATTACATTTTACACATCCATTTAAGCACATATTGATATTAAGTTGTATATTCTCAAAATATTTATATAGAATTTTGCATGTTTCAAAGGGATGTTCTTTTTTTGGAATGAATACGAGATCAAGTACTAGATTTAACATCAAAGCTTGAAGGTTTATATGGCTAATGTTTCAAAGTTTATATGGCTCATGTTTAAAGTGTTGAAACTTTGTGTCAATATTATGTAAATATATATTTTAAAGGTTTATTGTTTAATCTATTTAAATATTCTTTTAATTTTAATTTGAGTGCAATTGTTTTTAATTAAATTTAAATTTTTACACTAATTTAATTTTAAGTGGGCATTTTTTTAAACTTAAATACAATTGTTTTAGTTAATATAGCTAAAGTTTACAAATGTACATACCTTACTTTACTTTGAATTTATGATCTCCTAACATGTTCTTAACAGTTAAGCCAGTGATTTTTTTAACCTCCTAAAAATAAACATATTCTTAACTCTTAAGCCTATAAAAAAAATTTTAAGCTCCTAATAAAAAAACATATATGCGTAATTCTTAATCCCATAATCTTCTTCCACACATACATAATAAATATAAAAAATAAAAATAAAAAATCTAAAAAAACATATAAAAAAATTAAATAAAACTTCTCTATTAACTGTATCCAATACTAATACTCATGAGTAGCACTCAATAAATCTATAACTCGAAGACAATACCAATACTCATGAGTAGTACTCCATACTTTTAACTGATTTAAAATAATTATATGGATTATATGGATTATGGTGCAACTTAACTATAATTATCAAGTTTTTCATCAAAAATATATATTGTATATAAAATCTTCATAAGATATTAAGATGAATACTTGGATTTTGAATTTCGATCATTCTCATTTTGATCATACCCTATCACTTTGATTCACTACTGTCAACCTCTACACAATGCAACTAACTTATCTTCAACCTCTACCAACTGCAATTCTCTCACGGCCTCTTAGACTTCATAATGCTGACTTGCTTCCACTTCCAAATTGCATCTAACTTCCAACCCTTGCTTCAGCTTTCACCAGTAATAACCTCACTCACGCCTTGATAGGAAATTGCATCTAATTTCCAAACCTTGCGTCAGCTTTCACCGGTAATAAATATTTACCACCATTTTTTCTGAAGGGATTCGAAGACGAGAGTCGGCGTCTCAAGTAGATATCTTATAAGCTCCTGAAATAAAGAAAATAATAGATTGAGACAACTAACAAATTTGGCAATGACATATATATTTTCCCTATAACAGAACGTGAATGTCACCATTTATATAATCAACTTTGTGTGGTATCAAGGTGTGTGTTGCCTAAGCTTTGCAGACATTACAGCGTTGCATTTTATAAAGGTGAGGTGATCAAGTACACATAAATACAGTACGATGGATCACATAGTGGAGCTGAGCGTTTTGGAAGCCTACCAGGCTTACAAGGCAACGACGTTGAGCGTTTTGGAAGTCTACAATGTTAGCATAAACTTTCGAATCTGAACAAATGCGGAATAAAACTCTGAAACAGAATCGAAATAGCAATACCAATAGATCATACCTCCAGCGATTGATGCTACTTGTCTTGCTGTAGAAGATTTCCCTGTTCCACAAAAACTTTAGCTTCATGTACGGTTCTTCCAAGCTCTACTTCCTCTTTCTTGATGGTGTAAAACGGAAGGGGATTGAGTTAGTAAGCTTGGGGACCAACAGGGGTTTTAAATAGCCAAGCTTCCATCAACCTTCTGTAGGCTATGTGTCAAATGTTCCACAAATTTAGGTGATGGACCACTCCAAAAGCTCCCAGCAAAAAAACGGTTGCCAAACTAAATGAACCGTCGGCAGTTTTGAGGAGCCGCTCAATGGATGTGGATGATGAACCGTCGGCCCACTGAATGGATGCGGATGATGAACTGTCGACCCGCTGAATGGATGCGGCTGTGGGAGCTTACATTCTCCCACTTGGTCCATACTCCCAAACTTAATGTCTCATCTTAAAACCTATTGACAATCTGTATT
>LPNX010849138.1:22455-50783 GCA_001517045.1 Pseudotsuga menziesii
TCAGTTTCCAACCTTTCAATAATTCAAATGGCATTTTAGGAATGGCCTTGGTTGGAAATCGGTTTAATATATACACTGCCGTCTTAAGTGCTTCAGTCCACAAGGATTTAAGAAGATTGGAGTTGCTAAGCATACTCCGCACCATGTCCAATAAAGTTCGGTTTCTTCTTTCTGCTACACCATTCTAGTCGGGTGAATTAGGCATGGTGTATTGGGCAACAATCCCATGCTCTTGAAGAAATTTAGTGAATGGCCCAGGTGCTTGTCCATCTTCTGTGTATCTACCATAATATTCTCCACCTCTATCTGATCTCACGATCTTAATTTGCTTGCCGCATTGTTTCTCTACTTCAGCCTTAAATATCTTAAAGGCATCTAATGCTTCGTTCTTATTATGAAGCATGTAGAGATACATATATCGTGAGTAATCATCTATAAAAGAGATGAAGTGTCTCTGACCATGTGAGTCCATCTTTGGCCTACATATATCAGTATGTATGATCTCTAATATGTCCGAACTCCTATTGGAACCTTTCTTTGACTTGTTGGTCTACTTTCCTTTTATGCAATCCACACAAGTCTCAAAATCAGTGAAATCTAGAGTATTAAGTACTCCTTCATTTACCAATATTTTAATTCTTTCTATGGAGATATGACCTAACCTCTGGTGCCATAATTTAGAGGAATCTTCATTAATAACACATCTTTTAGTGCCAGTGTGAACATGCATTGAATCATAAGTGACATTGTTTTGTAAATTAATGTAGTAAAGATCATCAGACAAAATACCATTCCCAACATAATCAGATTTATAAAATAAACTGACGGATGTTTCTAAAAAGTTAAAGGAATATCCAAAATGTACAAGTCTTGAAACTGAAATCAAGTTTCTAGAAAAACTTGGAACATAAAAGATCTTTTCTAATTATAAAACAAAGCCACTACTTAAAGTTAAATAGCATGTTCCTATAGCTTCCACATGCGAGCCCATCTTATTTCCTGATAAGATGCTTTGCTCACTTCCCACTGGCTTCCTTTGGTTTTGCAAACCCTGCAAGGAATTCGAAATGTGAATTGTTGATCCAGAATCAATCCACCAAGTGTTAATATTGACATTGACCATATTAGATTCATAACAAACAAACGAGATTGCATTACCTTTGTCCACAAGCCATTTCTGAAATTTTTCGCATTCCTTCTTCATGTGTCCCTTCTTTTTACAGAAGAAACACTTGGAATCCTTCTCAATATTAGCTTGGGGAGGTACTTTACCTTTCCCTTTCTTATTGGCTTGAGATTTTCCCTTCCTATGCATTGCCAACATCGCACTTCTTCCCAGTTCCATCACCAGTCTTTCTTCCTCTTGAACACACATAGTCATGAGTTCATTTATTGACCATTTATCCTTATGTGTGTTGTATGAGATTTTGAAAGGTCCATATTGGTGCGGAAGCGTGTTCAGGATGTAGTGCACCAAGAAAGACTCTGATATTTCAACCTCGAGTTTCTTCAATTGAGCCACAGTGTCCCTCATTTGCATAATGTGCTCGCGCACACCTTTCACACTGTTGAGCCTTAGGGATGAGAACTTCATGATTAGGGTGCTTTCTAGTGCCTTGTCTAAAGTGACGAATTGATCATCAATGGCTTTCAGCAAATCTCGGACCCTTTCATACTGATCAACTGAACCACAAATACCAGCTGAAATTTTAGTCTTAATGAACATCATGCTTAAACGATTAGATCGCTCCCATCGCTCATAAAGCGTGATGTCCACTGCATTGCTGGTATTGGTGAGTGCTGGTGGTTCATCTTTCCTAATAGCATAATCTATGTCCATCCATCCCAAATGAAGGAGAATTCTCTCCTTCCAGACCTTATAGTTATCTCCCTTAAGTTCAGGGATATCACAACGAATTTCAGATAAATTTGCAGGTTGTACAACTGCATAAAAAAAAAGATCACATGCTTACGTTAAAATTGAGACCAAATAAAATTTCATGTTTTATCAATGTAATTTCATGCTCTAAGATTGAATCTAATGACATAAAAATTGCCTGTGGGCTAAATTTTTAATTCAAGCAAATTCAAATATTCTTTATGATAAAACTATTAATTCATAATTCCTGTGGGATAAAATTTATTATATTTAGTATAATTAATTACAATTAATGTCTAAACTTTCTATATAATATTAATTAATTAGAGATGCTATGGCTATTCTCTAATTAAATATCATTTAGATCACTAGACATTATTGCTGTTCACTGTAACAAAACAAGCTTCAAATGGACAGATCTGAATGAGGGCAAGCTAAGAAATTCTACAATATAAAATCCATTATTTTCATATAAAATAGATATTCAAAAATACCATATTATTTCTGTCTAAAGCATCTTCCTTCAGCTAAGCCATAACATAAATATAGCCATCCGAAATCCAAAATTTACCATAAAATTGTACAGTAAAATTTATAAAAGATTATAACCACCATAAATTTGAGCAAAGGAGCTATCAGAGGTTTCCCTTCACGTATGGTTTATCATTGTTTTTACCCATAAGTTATAATCTTCTTTGGTTAAGTGGCCAGATGTTCGAACACTGAAAAATTCAATGATAACTATCATGCAATGTGTTTATTTATATTTATCTAAGTAAGATGTATGCCATTCATATTCATTATGTGGCGTTACTGTGAACCTTCCATACTTCTGGCATATATCTGAAAGAGTTTTAGGTTGCATTGAGTACTATTGAAAAACATAAAATCGTGTACTTTGCAATAATCTACTGTATACAAAGACTTTTAGATAAATTAGTAAAAATTAAAAGCCCGTCCAAAGCAAAGATCACAACCCATTTACTATTAACTGAGAAAGAGAATCACGACAACCCTAACAGGTAAGAGAAAGATCACCGCAGCAGCAAAACCCTATAGTGGCGATTATAAATAGAACACCAAGGCAGAGATAACGGGCTCTGATACCAACTGTTAGCATAAACTTTCGATTCTGAACAAATGCGGAATAAAACTCTGAAACGGAATCGAAATAGCAATACCAATAGATCATACCTCCAACGATTGATGCTACTTGTCTTGCTGTAGAAGATTTCCCTGTTCCACAAAAACTTTAGCTTCCTGTACGGTTCTTCGAAGCTCTGCTTCCTCTTTCTTGATGGTGTAAAACTGAAGGGGATTGAGTTAGTAAGCTTGGGGACCAACAGGGGTTTTAAATAGCCAAGCTTCCATCAAGCTTCTGTAGGCTATGTGTCAAATGTTCCACAAATTTAGGTGATGGACCACTCCAAAAGCTCCTAGCAAGAAAACGGTTGCTAAACTAAATGAACCGTCGGCAGTTTTGAGGAGCTGCTCAATGGATGCAGATGATGAACCATCGGCCTGCTGAATGGATGCGGCTGCAGGAGCTTACATACAAATCCTCGGACGTTCCCACAGACGCCCAAGTCGAAAACCTCAACCACCAGCGGCAGCGGCTCCATGTTGCTTGTCACAGGGCACGGCAGTTCGTGGAGTACACAGAGCAGAGGATCGCCTTAATAGACTCCCTCGTTGAGGAGGCCACAGGCACCGGGTCTCCTCCCACCAGGGAACTCAAGCTGGACCGGATAAGCGAGCAAATCAGCATGCTCGTCCATGATTTCGGGCGAGAAGGATCAGAAGGAGGAGCCACAGCCACCAGTACTGCTCCGCTCTCTTCCCTGGCCTCAGCCGGGGCTCAGCCTCTTGCCAACGCCGACTTCAACTCCTGCTCCTGTTCCGGGACGACGCAGTCCACTAAGGTAAAAAGAAAGTTGGCACTCTTTCTTTTCTTTCGTTTCTGTTTCCGTTTTGGATATAGGGTTCTTGGTCATTGCTTTTGGGTTTTCTAGTTCTTGCATGTTTTAAAATATTATTATTGTGAATATTTCATGATCTTGTTCAGTTTGTTAGGTAACCCAAATTTTACAATCTTTACGCACAGTTTTAGACAGATCGAAATAGAATCGCAGACGTAGCTTGCAAATCAGAGAAGTAGGCAAATTTGCATACTCAACAGCAGCTTTGACTAACAACCAACAACTCATAGAGCCTTTGTTTTTGTTTTCCAATATGTACGTGGACTTGAAATCTATATTTATAAACTTATATAGATTACTGGATCCATATTTTTAGGGTTTTTAACTTTTTTATTTGATTTGACTTTATTTTTATAAACTTGTATAAACTAGTGGAATATTTTGTAGGGTTTTTAACCTTTTGATTTTGACTTTAGTTTTGTTTAATCTTTAATTCTGTTTTGTTGGATCCATATGGAAGAGTGTTTTCCATATTGTTTCACATCATTTTTATAGGTTTTATGTAATAATTTGGTTTACTTTATGCACAAAACTTATTGGATTCATAATGGAATGGCCATTAAGACATTTTTCTATGTTGAAAAAAAAGGTGTGAATTAAAATTCAAGCATTTTTTTAAAGTTATTAATATATATTTTTATTCAATTAATATAAAATATATTTCATTATTTATTTACCATAAATTTAAAAGGATTATTTATCTCATTTGTATATGCAAGTAATAATTTAAAGTTAATCTTTATAAATATTTCATAAACAATCTTTATCATAAGTTTAATGTGTCTTTCAAATGTTATTAATTTTATATAGATGTGAAGATTAGGGTTACAATTTTTTAGAAAATTTTACAAAAATATTTTAAAAAATTTATAATTATTTTATAAATCTTAATCATAAAATTAAAAACAATACATCCTATTCTATCTTCTTAAAATTGGATTTTTTCATCTAGATAGTCAAAAGTGTAAAAGGATTTGGCTTAAAGATGTAAACTCTTAACTAAACTATTGAGGAATAGAGGAAAAGTTTACCGAGTAAAGATACCATAAAATATTATTATATTTATATTTAAAAATGTAAGAAAAATTTGTTTTATAATAAATAATTAGAGGATAAAAACAAATTAAAGAAATACAATTAATGCATCACTGAGTTTTTCGTAAAAATTTGTTTGATTTAAAATTGTAAAAATTTAAAAAACTTATCTCAAATACAGTATTTATTTTATTATTTTTATTTTTTAAATTACTTTACTTCCAATCTATTACTCCATTATTTACTTATTTTTCTCTTTTATATTGATTTAAAGACTTATTTATTTGATGTAGCAGGGTGGTCCAGGCAAAAATAAAGAAAATGACACTCCAAAGGGGAGGGCAACCAACCAGCGAAGAAATGAAGAAAAAGGGACGGCAACCATCAAGCGAAGGAGGCGAAGCAAGGCGGGCCGATGATGTTGCTACTAAGCGCGTGAAGCTCGAGAAAAGGATTAAAGAGGAATGAGTCGCAGGATAGCGACGGCCCATACCAGATTCGCAAGCACGATTCCATCTTCACAACGGCTTTATTTTAATTTTGTTATTTTGTCTATGATTATAGTCGTCAGGCTCACTTCTGGCCTCAGCGTTTTGCAATATATGGTCTGATCTTTGGCTTTGTAATATTTTAAAGGGTTGAATATATGGTCTCATCTTTGGCTCAATTTTGATCGCCGTGAACGGTAAATCTCTCTGTATGTTTTTATTAATATAATTTGAAAGCTATTTTAAAGTCGAATTATCTACTTAATCACTACCAACTTAAACTACTTCAATTTTTATTTATATATGAATAATTAGATGTATAGATTAGTAGCTCTATGTCCTATTATCGTGTAGATTATGTATATCTTGGTATCCCTAAAGTTATATTGCGTGAAAGCAATTGTCTTTCCCATTTGTGGAAGAGATGTAGTGCAATGAAAGTATTTTCTTAATGTTAAAGGGATTGTGTTATATTTAAGGTAGTTTGCCAGGATTTAGTTAAAACTATGATTTTAATTTAAACTAAATAATTATTTGCATACAATTATTGTTAATTTAATGTAGTTTATTGTCAATTTTAAAGATGACTTTACATTAATATCAAGACAAATGTTTTACAAATTGAATAAATATTAATAAAAAAATTATATAGCTAAATTTCATTTCATTTTATTTTTTTGAATTTATCATTTTATATAAGAAAAAGCTAGTAAACTTGCAAAGTGACTATGCATAACTCTATTATTACCTGAACATATTGAAAAATATTAAAATTTGCAAATTAAATAAAATTGTTTAACCTTTTAATAGATTTTAAATTTTATAGCCAAGAGATTATAAATGGTTATGTATATATCATATAGATAGATTATAAATTATAATTTAAAATTTCTCAATATCAATAAATGAATCTACCCGTATGCTTTGGAAAACTATACAGGAAGATAGCTAAAATAATGACCATTCTGTTGTAGCCCCACCATTAAAACCAGTGTGCATTCATTTTGTTTAAAGGGTGACAACATGAAGTTGGGAAACACTTTTGCTTGTTTTTTGACAAAACAAATTGCAAAATTGTATGTTTTTCAACTTCAACCTCTTCAAACCGATATCTCCCTTAGGAAGTTCACCTTCAAGTAACACAAATGTTTTAGAGAATTGAATTAGCTACTTACTCATTTTTTGTTTTTTAAATTATCGACATATAGTGGGGAAAATTTGGAGGGCACCAACGACATATACTTTAAAATTTGAAGTATGAATAATGAGTGACCTTTGTGCCCTCCATTTTTCTTAGAGATAGTTATTTATTTTAGGGAAACAAAATGTATAATCATAATCTACACTCATTGCACTTGTGTATGGACTATATGTTTAGTATTTTTGGACTTATACGCTATTTTTTATTATTTATCGAAATAATATATGTACCAAAAATGGTGCCTTATTGACACGTGGTTTTGTCGTCTCATTTTCTTTCAAATGTGACTCTTATCAAAAAAACTAAAAGCACCCTTTTGAAGAGGACATTGCAAGGAACAACCTTGTGATTTTTTTTTTAAAAATTGGCTTCGTCTTCGTGACGATATTGAATTTTTATTGTCAATGATTTTTAAGTCACTAGTTTTTTTAATGATAAAGTTTAGAAAAAAAATCGTCAAAAATAGAAATACTAAATGAAATTAAAAAATATATATATGATGAGAAAGTAGATTGAATGATGAATCTACTGGTATAAACTTCGACATGTAATTCTCATTTTTTACAGTGTTTCAACCTTGCTAAAGTCAGACATTTCTGAAAAGTGCAAAACTGGTGCTGGAAATGTTGACTAAAAACCTCTCGGCCGAGAGATTTAAATTTTCTTAGGTGAGAGGTATTTTCGCTCGAAAACTAACCCAGAGTTAAGCAAATCTCTCGACCAAAAGTTATTTTAAACTCTCAGACAAAAAAATAAAATATATCTAGGCCGAGAGTTTTCTTCGAGAATCTTTTTATGGGCCCACCATTAAACTCCGGTGATTCCGACGGGATTCCAAACTTCTCACTCGAGTTGTGTATAAATAATCTCTCGTCTGAGAGAATTTTTATCTATCTTAATCGAGAAGTTGTAAACTATTTTTTCAGCCGAGAGTTCTCAGAGCATGTTTCAGCCGAGAGTCCGTAGAGCATTTTTCCGCCAAGAGTTGCCAAAGCATGGTGCTGAGGCCTGGAAATCCGCAAACGGCAACAGTAAGGGATTCTCCCCAATCAGCGTTCCCAACTAGCCCGCTGACTGTTTGGTATAGGGAATCCGTCCGGTTTACGGTCCGGCTACCGTAGGTCAAAGTAACAACAAGGGTTTACCGGTTGTGGCCCGGTCCACCGGAATTTGTATTTTGATTTATTGTATGCAATGCATGTGCCTATCTTAATCATGCAGGGTGATAAAGATGCAAGGAACTACACAATGTGCTACGCAGGTTCTTACCTCTCGTCTTGTGTTCACAACATCTAAATCACATATGCAACCATGCAGTAAGACAACTAATCATCTAAACACCTAACTACCTATCCCCAGGGAGCCAGAAAATGATTATTAGTGAGTAATGCATTATCTCCATGTATGATAAACACAATTACAGGTAGCTGATATTTATGTTTACAACACATGAACTAGAATATCTTCTAACAATCAGATAGCTAACTGTTATATGAAACACAAGCATTACTCTGAGTGAATTTTCCATGAAATAAATCAGAAATCATTCAACAAGACATAGGTCACATAGTTAGAACGATCTCACGATTTATGGACATAAGCTGAAAAATAAAGTAGTTCATCTTTCGGCCATCCATCGCATAACATTTGGAAACTTCACAGCTTCTCTCCAACAGGAAAACTAAAATATTTATTGCAAAAGGAAGTAGTTCTTCTTACAATAGGTCCTCCAGTATTACTGGGAAAAAGCCTCCTTCTCTTTGTCTCTCTTTCCTAGTTTTATACAAAAAGCAAAAATGCTTGGGCTGCCCAAAGTGACCTTTGGGCATCCCAACGCTTCATTTTCCTACAACCCTTTACAAATTATTAAATTATACAAAAGTTGACCGGTCCTTCTCATGAAGAGGGTCCCGCTTGGTTCTCCAAAAACTTTCTCCACGCTGCTGCTTCAGCAGCGAGTCCTTCAAATGAGTGGGGCTCTAAGAACTATATGTTCAGTTCGAACTTTTCAGCCTGGTTCCGAATGGCCTCGACCCTGGCTGTGTTCAAACGTACCTGTTCCTCCAAGAGTTGTATACTAATGGCTGTGTGGCCTATTTCCTCTCTGAGGATTTGTTCATCAATAGCTCTGATGCATTGCACTTTAGCTTCTTCACCTTGTTACCTTTTCTGCAACATCTCTGCAAATGCATCATGATCTGGGAACTCGTATAATCTCTGCTCAGCTTCTGCCTGACAACGGTTGTATGTGACCAGGGCTCTCCTGAAGAACTCTGCGCATGCTCCCTTTGTTTTCTTGATAGTCTTCTGGAAGTCTTCTGCAGTGTTGACGGTGAATTCTATCAGGTCATGGTCCCGTTTCAAAGCTTGTTTATCCTTAACTAGTAGCTCAGCTGGGACTTCCATATCATCCTCCACCCTGGTTATCCTTGAAGTCAGTACTTCAAGGATTTCTTGCGACCTGTCCACGAAATAAGAAGCGGTGTCTAAGATTTCATCCAGTCTGCCATCAATCTGGAGGACCTGACATCTTTCCTCCTCTAGAGCAGTTTGCATGTGCAGCACCTTAGCTTTCTGAGCCAAGATGTGTTCTTTAACTGGCTGCAGATCGACCTGCTGTGCTTTTGTTGCTTCCATCTACTTTTCCAGTTCCTTAACGCGTGAGGTATTGGATTCATATATGACATTTTTCTGCTCTATCAGGTCTTCTATCTTTACCCTCAGCTGCTCCTTTTCATCCTTTAAATCTTGAATCTCCTGCTGTGCTTTTCTCAGAGCTTCTTGTGTTGTTTCTTTCGCTTGTGCTTCTTGCTGAATGGCGTGGATTTCGCTCTTTGTGGCCTCCATTTCTTTAAGCACCTGCTCATATTTTCTTTTCAATCTATTGCCGTCCTCTCTTTCCCTTCTCAGGGTGTCCTTGAGCTGAGCGGAGGTCTTCTTGGATGATTCTATCTCGATCATCATTCGGTCTATGTTATCCTTCGTAGCATGTATTGCTGCCTTCCCAGCCCTTATGACAAACCTTGGATCTTTATCTGTCCCGACCATCATGGCTTTATCTGTTATCATTGTACTGGTCATTCCTTCAGCCTCTGCCTTTCTCTCAGTTCTCCTCATAATCCTTTTGGTAGCCCTGTCATAGTATACTATGCTAAAATCAGGGACTTCTTCCCCTTTTTTCTGTGCAAAGGGTACTAACTGCAGCGTGGGGGTTGTAGGAGTGATGGTAGTGGGCATTTGAAGGGTTTGAACCTTAGGGATTTCCTCACCCTGGCTCTGCTCTGTTTGTGATCCAAGAGCCTGCTGTTGTGTCAACTATGCCTTCTCAGCTTCCTGTTTTCGAAGCTCTTCGTCCAGTTTTCTCTGATCTTCTTCAGCTGCTTGCTTAGCAGCTTCCTCTGTTTCTCTGGCGGTTTCCTTTGCTCGTTCAGCTGCGTCTTGGGCAGCTTTCTTCTTTTCCTCTTCTCCTTTCTGGAGCCACTCTGCAGCCTCTTCTTCTAGCCTTTGGGCCTCTTCTCTTATCCTTTTGGCTGCTTCTTCAGCCTTAGCCTGCTCAGCCTTCTCTTGTTCAGATCCTTTTCCACCTTTCAATTTGAATCTCTTACTGAGCGCTGTCATGTTCGGGGCCCTCCTGAAAACAGATTCATCACTGTCAAAATGATGGGTGTACTCATAAAACACCTTGTGCTTCTTGCAATGCTCAACCATTCTTTCATGAGTGTCATTTCGTCTGAAAGTCATCTCCCCAAAATGGAACTTCCCTAGTTCCTCTATAAATTTTGGAGCTTGTTTCACATTGGCAAAACTGCAGCTGCCTAACTTAAATGGTAAGGGTGGATAGACAACCTTCTTTTTTTGGAATAAGAAATGACCAACTCCGTCAATAAACACCTGTCTAACAGCCTCCTTATGGATTATATAATCTGTTGCATACTTGGTCAGCAGATAAGGTGTCCTTGACCCACCAAACATTCTAAGATACATCCCGTTCTCTGTCATGAAATAATCACCATACTCCTCTACTACCTGCATAGCTTCTTCAGACATGCAGTCACATTCCTTTCAGAAGATAAGAGTGTGCAGAGGCATGATAAAATGCTCACAGATTTCTCGGTAATAACTATGGTATTGATGAGCCCCCAGTAGCTTGTAGGCTGCATATACATGCATTCTGTCCCTGTCCCAAACACATTTGAGCCCGGGGAAGGACTGGTGGCACAGTATGCAGTCAATCAGGATCGAGATCATATAAAACTCGGATTTTTTCTGTTCTACTCCTCCTTTTGCTGCAGCTATACAAGAAGATAGACTACTAGATACCAGGCTGGACCAGTTGAAGATGGTCCCTTCTGTGGCCACATGGAAAATCAGGGGTATCCATTCGAATTTGAATAATCTGCCATTATCCCTCCCGAAGATCCTATTCAGCATTAGAGCTATGAATCTGTAAGGGGTTCTAAGGCTGGCTGTGTCATAATTCTCAGTAGCTCTATGTCTATAGAGCTTCCTTGGTAATAGCATTCTCCTCATGGTTTATATCAAATCCATCCTGAGATTGTCCAACCATTCATTGGACAAGAAAACTTGAGGCTCAGGCAGGTGGTAAGCTAAGGCCACATATCCAGGGCTAAAGGCAGCATAGCCCTGACCTTCAACATTACAGATAAGCATTGAGCCATGGTTTGTGTGTGGCAGGATCCACTTCATCACCTCAGAACATGGAAACATCTCTGGCCTAGTGGCAACCTTCATAATTGCAGATCTTTCTATGTTTGCGTAAATGGGTTCTTCCTCCAGGCCCATATCTGGGACTTCCCTACAGGAAATTAGCCTGTATATGTCTCCCCACTTATACTCAGGGTCCACCCCCATGACGCACTGGGTATCCTCATATATATACTCAGTTGGTAGGACGGCCTCTATTGCTGTTTGTTCTTCTACCAAAGGGGCCTTCTTTTTCTGTCTTCTGGACATTTTAAAATCCTCCCGCAATGTAAAACATCATGATATTAAGCAAATTCAACTTTGCGGACATTATGCAGCAATTAATTCTTTTACAAGTGTATATGACTATAATGATATTCAGACATAGGCTCTTCAGGTTGAAGGATTGAATTAGTCATGCAATGTTTTGAAATGTGCTATTATCTTATATTATTGTGTAAGTAAGAAAGCAACCCTCACATGTATGCACGACCAATCTATATCCTGACTATCTGAAACTATCAGCACAAAAGACTCAGACTATTACTGCAATATAATGAGCCGTTAATATTAAAGGGGATTTACTCATCAAACGGTCTATCATCCAACTTGCATTATTTCACAAAATGCCATTTTTACTAATGAAATGACATGCAATACAAATGCAAAAATGCAACTTGGCGCAACTATCTTTCAAACTTATACACAGTTTTAGCAAGGACAAAAATGACAAAGCTTATGCCGCGCGCAGATATGGTAATTACATCAGTGCGGCCATAAGCTACGGGAATCCATGACAACCTTTCGCGCAGGGTGCTCCCACCAGTACCACCGTTCATTTTACCCTCAAATCGTAAAAAACCAACAGCGGCGCGGCCCTAGGGTTTCGCGTGGTGGAAAACAACGAACAGTGTGGTGCAGGCACAGGCTAGGGCTCGAGAGAAGGGAAAATGCGGGGAAACTAACTGGCCGGATATCTACCATGAATTTTCGCCTAAAACCCCATTAAAATACTGACGGAACCCATCATTACTAGCACCAAACCAGGTGCAGGCGGCATAATGGCCGCCTGCACCTCGTCTTCCTCCACTTCTTCAAGGCGAAACCAAAACGGCCCGAGGGTTCTATATAGAAAAACAAACTCCCCCCTTCTAACTGCGGACACCTATCCAACCGCGTATTCTTAGATGAACGGACCACAACCACCGGGGAATAAGATGGGCCTAACCACGGGAAGGAAAAAACACTAAGGATGCCGAAAAAATGCAAAGGGGAACCAAACCTAATAACCCCCACCAAAGCTAACACTATCCAGTCAAAAAAAAACTTTGAAAAGCATTACGCAAGGCGGTTACGATCCTACCTGGCAGGGGTGCGCAGATGCTATGGCGACAACGGTTGAGTTTCCAATCGACAGCTGGACAAGGTACGAGCACGATGCTTCCACCAGACTCGCGAGTTCGACAATGCGGAGCGGACTACGACGGCTTGGGAGAAAAATACAATAAAAAAAAACCAAAACATGCCCACCGTATATATAGAACTCCACATGTGCGACAGGTCAACTCAGTTGGAGCGGTCATGAAAGTTATGTCAGGCGACTGAAGCTCAGCCCTCTCCGCAACGGCAAACCATCCTCTCTACTCCATCATCCGCAACGTAAAACATAGCTCATGCGATCGAGAACCGCAGTCGGGTGGTGGCAGATACATCGGTCGGATGACCGAGAGTCTGGCCCTTCCCGCAACGACGGAGACTCGGAATAAGATACTGTCTAAAACAAAGAAAAAGGCAATCTACCGGGCTCCGAAACACGTCGGTCGGCAAAAAACAAAATTCTGAACTCCCAACGATCCGCACGGCGGAGACGGAAGTCTTTATCCCCTTCCGATGCGGAATAAACAACGCCCGAAACAGACAGGAAAATTCCACCACCCGCAACGGTAAACGAAGTAACCTACCTCCGCAGCAGCCGGCGTAAAATGACAACGAGGATCCGAAAAACACCCGCAACGGCGGGGCGGAAAAAACAACCAAGTTCCGGAAGTCACCCGCAACGGCGGGACGAAAAAAAAACTAAGAGCTGAAGAACACCCGCAACGGCGGAACAGTTAAATGAAAAACCTCCCGATATAAGAAAACGTTGAAGGAATTTGCAAAGCAAGAAAAAGGAGCTCAAGATGGGATTCCTTAGATCATTTAAAAGAGGAGAAACCATGATTGACAGCGACCAAAATTCCTGGAAGACACTTCAAAATCCAAAGGAAAAAAAACAATAAGCTGAAAACAAGAAGAGAACTGACTAACTCAAATAAAAAAGGGGGGGTCCCAAATTTTTTAGAATTTTGGGGAATTGTTGCAGACGCAACACATGTTTCAGCCAAGAGTTTGCAGAAGGTTTTCCGACGAGAGTTTACAGAACGTTTTTCAACCGAGA
The DNA here is from genome assembly GCA_001517045.1 of Pseudotsuga menziesii. Classification (NCBI taxonomy): domain Eukaryota; kingdom Viridiplantae; phylum Streptophyta; class Pinopsida; order Pinales; family Pinaceae; genus Pseudotsuga; species Pseudotsuga menziesii. The sequence continues at coordinate 36,179 of LPNX010849138.1, forward strand.
GTTGGCATAGCATTTTTAAGCCGAAAGTTGGTAGAGCGGTTTTCAGCCGAGAGTTATTATATCCATATTGTAACTGGGAATTCACATATCAAATTTTTCAGATCTGCTGAGATTTCACATTATTCTTCAGGCCACAAATTTTTGTTTTTATCAAGGTATTTTCTTTAACCCATGTTTTGGAAGGCTCTTATTTTTTTCATCAAACACCTTCTATGAAAACTAAGACTATGGGGAGATATCCTTCTTGACAAGCTAGAGAATGGTAGTTTCAGATTTTTTTTATCATTCAACGATTAATCATAGCAAGCATTTTCTCAAAGCCAACTGAGCCAGTTTCCCAACACTTAGTCATTTTCATGACTTTATGCAAATTTTATCGTCAAACCCTATTTTGGAAAATCCATATCTTCTTCCTCATGAACCTTCAAGTCGATCTGAAGATGTGGACAGGTAGAAAAAACACCCATCTACACAATGACCATATGGTGAGGTAATTTTCTTCAACCCACAAGCTATGGCGGTCATGTCCTTGAGGCCATTTAGGCAGATTTGCTACTTTGGTGTAAAAGCAACTTGAACTCATGTTTTGGCAGGCTGTTAATTTTGTCATCAAACACATTCTGTAAAAACTAAGACTATGGAGAGCTATCCTTCTTGACAAGCTAGAGCATGGAAGTTTCATATTGTTTTAATCACTCACCCATTAGGTACGACAAGCATTTTCTCAAGGCCACCTAAACACTTAGTCCTTTTTAGGACTTTCTCCAAAGTTTATCCTGAAACCCTATTTTGGCAGCTCCATAACTTCTTCCTCGTGAACTTTCAATTCGATCTAAAGTTCTGGATAGGTAGACAAAACACCCATCCACACAATGACCATATGGTGCGATAATTTTCTTCCACCCACAAACTATGGCAGGCATTTCCCTGAGGCCACTTAGGCAGATTTGCTACTTTGGTTTAAAAGCAATTTGAACCCCTGTTTTGGCAGGCTATTAATTTTGTCATCAAACACCTTCTGTGAAAACTAAGACTATGGAGAGATATCCTTCTTAACAATCTAGAGCATGGTAGTTTCAAATTATTTTTATCATTAACCCATTAGGTATTGCAGGCATTTTCCCAAGGCCACTTGAGCCATTTTTTCAACACTTAGTCATTTTTAGGACTTTCTCAAAAATTTATCCTGAAACCCTATTTTGGCAGATCCATAAGTTTTTCATCAGACAAGCTTAATACAAATTGAGATCATGTTTAGGTAGAAATATCAATAGTGTATAGCTTGACCATATGTTGCGGGCATTTACTTTAACTTATGATTTAAATATGGCGAGCATTTTCTTGAGACTACTTCTAGGTAATTTTACTTTCTTTGGTGCAAATCCTTGTTTTGTCATGTACCTATAAGTTTTTCATACAATAGTGCTTAGCATATCAATCTTGTTAGGTTTTTTGTTATCTTTTTTTCAATGTATGTATGTAACTCCCAATTCTCATATATTTTCATGCATTAGATTTTAGGTTTTAATTCCTTGAACATGGGAAATTGAAGGAACTGCGGAAAAAAAAACATGATCGCACCAAAACTGATGAAGAGGCAAGGAAGGACAAAAAGCGTGAAAATATGAGAAAGTTTAGAGAGAATATAGCGATGGAAAGAAATGTGGAGGCACTTGGCGGTGACAAAGAAATGCAAAATGTGAACCTCACACATGGTGGTGATGAAGGAATGCATATTGTCGAGGAACACGTTGATGAAATAAATGAAGAGCATGGAGGTGATGAGGAAATGAAAAATGTGGAGCAAACTATGGTAGCGTCGATATTGAGCCCATGATTGGTGAGTAAATAAATTTTGATATATGTTTATAATTTTTACTTAAATATAATATATATAAACTTATATATATGTATATATTTGATTTGAACGAACTCACAATTAGCTAAATTCATATATTTATTTTTATGCAGGGTCGACATCCAACATACAACATCCTACCACACTTACCAATTCACAGAGATTAATTAGATGCTGCAACAATATCGTCATTAACGATACGTTTTTGGAGAATATGGATTCAAGTAAAATTGAAGAAATGGGATCTCCGATGCCTGATCATACAGCTCACTATAAAGTAAAAAAGATAGTCAAAGAATATTTTGAAGGTATTTCTATCATAAAACAAGCTCAATTGTTAAATATGTTGTTAAAGCGAAAATGTCTAAGAAATGCAATGACATTATTGGGCATTAAAAATGTCAAAAAGGATAAATCAAATGAGATTGTATCACAAAATTTGACATCGGTCCTTGCATCGCTTTCAAAAAAATGATCTCATAAGTACATGGTTGCTCGTAAATCTATTCTAACAGGGGTTGTGGCAAAAAACACTGTAAACAGTCATTTGTTGTCTACCACTGCAAGAATGTTAAAACCATCAAGAAAAAATTTATGGAAGCATAAAAATGTTAGAGTTTAATTAGATGAGGATGATGAAGTTGCATGCTGGGTTTTTATCTGTAGGCAACCTTATCAAGATAGACTTCCAAATAATGTGAGAGACGGGGTGAAAGAGTTTTGTCATTTAAACTCTTGTGTCTTACCAAATGAAAAGGATGTTGTCCAACATCGTGTATCGAAAGGAAACTATGAAACTCATGCCAAACACATAACAGAGATCACTCAAGTGGAAATGTTCAAATTTTTTATGGAGAGTAATATTGATGCGAAGATTTCCCTTAGCACATTTGTGAAGCTTAAACCATGGTATGTTAGGCCCATCGTTGTTCGTGACACATGTTGTTGCCGATACCATGTAGAATTCAAATTATATTATGAGACATTTCTAGATTATGGCATGCAGTGTTGGCCAAATAACCCCCCTCCTATGATTTTTCATGAATTTGTATCTAAAATACTATGTGCGCGAGAGAATGATCAAGTATTCTATAAGAAACAATGCGTCGGGGGTAAAAAATGTGAGGAATGTTCTGATTTGGCCCTTTTTAATGCTAACTACCACATTGATGCAAACGATCCTCAAATATCAAATCACATTGTGAAATGGAAGAGATATTAATATGTTGATTATACTCCTGTTACAGATTCAACATCAACATCAAGAAAGATTAATTTAGTTGAAATTGATATCTCTTTGACAAATTTTATGAATTTGTTCAGGGATCAAATATATAAATATATCAAGCACTCTCACTCAGTATGATGGCAGGGCTTATAGTTCAAGCAATTATGAGATGTATTTGGAAAAGGAACAATATTATCCATTGTCGATTTTGCTGAAAATTACACTTTCACTCCGCAAAAGGAGATACAGAGTGAGTATTATCATTCAGATCAGGTATATATACTTGTCCATATTATGTATAGACATGCAGAGCTTGATGTCGATGGTTTTGATAGCAATGAAAATAATCGTGAAGTGATTAAGGAGTGTCATTTCTACATCAGTGATGATTGTACACATGATACATGTTTTTTCCAGCATTGTTTTCGTATGATTTATAAAGAATTATAAAGATGAAAGATCACTTTTAAAGAACATTGGGTGTGGTAAAATGGTTGTGCTGGTCAATTTAAATCAGCACGCTCATTCTTATGGTTGTCTCACCTTCATAGAAACACGGATGTTCGCCACACATGGAGATTTTTTGAAATGGGACATGGAAAAGGAGAACATGATGGTGTTGGGGCCTGCGTGAAATGTGTACTCAGGAGATATCAAATGAATCACTCTGCTTCACGCCTTGCAAATTCAAACGATGTTGTTAATTGGTGCAAACAAAATTTGAGCCATGAATTCAATGAAAGGATGGGTAATGTGAGAAGGTTTTTCTGGAATATTGCAATGGGTGATGTTGACAGATCAATGACACATAATTGTACTGCAATCCTGAAAACAAGGGACTTGCACTCCATTAGGAGTAATAAAATGGAAAATATACACGCAATCAAGAAACAAAAGTACTCTTGCTTTTGTCTTGCATGTATTGATGATGTAGAGTCCTTGGATGAGTGTTAAAACCAGACTAACAAATTTGTGAAACCATGGAGACACCAAGAATTGACACCATTGCCCCCATTTGGAAATAACAATGATGTAGAGAATGATAATGAAGTGCTTGTGATTGACAAAGATTATGATCGTGTTTTTTATTTGGTTAGAGAAGGTGATGTATTTTCTTTCATTGCACTGATAGATAATCCAGAAAAAGTGCATTATTGTTTATTGAGATGCACTAGGTCAAAAACACGTTGATGCAAGAATTTAAAGACCCGTCAAATTATACGTATGGTGTAGGTTCAATGGTTATAATGGGACATTTATTTGTAGAAGTAAGGAAATGTAAAGACCATATTCTTTTTCAAGACTATGAGTCAGATGTTATATGTGCTCAATACAGTCATTTGGTCATAGCATCCCAGTTGCAGTTGAAGGCAATGAAGAGTAGGAAAAATTCCAAGCATTGATAATGGAAATTGTCGATAGAAGATCATAATGCCATTCTTGATAATATGCCATGGTCACATTTCGTATGAATAAAAAATACATCAAGGTTAACGATTTATTTTTCTTTGATTCTAGGGTGGGTGGGTGGGAGGGGCCAAATGAGCTTCCACCTTCACGTGGTTGGCCTCGTCAGTAGAGAATATATATATAATTCTTGAAACTAAGAGTAGCTCTTTCTCATTCTTATTGTTCACATGTAGAGGGAAACACTTAAAGCAAAGGAGTATAATTTATTGAAACATTCTTTTCAACTTTATGTGAAGACAACCTTCTGTAATGTAGAAATGGAGGGCATTTACGTGTAATGAAAATAAGTTGGATTGAGAACAAAATGAAATAACATTAATGATTACACCTCCATTGCATCTGGTTTCATTTTCATTAATATTTTTTTTCTACAAATAGAATGGTTACATACAATGATATCAATTTTAGCAACCTCCCTCTTTGACCTTCCTCAAAATTACTTAAGTTTTGTGTGCTCAAAGTGCTAATATATTCAATAGAAAAATCCATTACCATAACCTTATTTTACGAGAATTAAAACCAATAGTGTATTTATATTTTCAATAGCTCTTGATTATAAGTTTCGTTAAAGGTCAAAGTGCTAATATATTCAATAGAAAAATCCATTACCATGTAACCTTACGATTTTATGATCATTAAACCCAATAGTCTATTTTTCTTATCAATAGTTCTTGATTATAGATTATCAACTCATAGTATTGATGAGCCTATTCTTCCACCATGCTAGATATAAATTATAATGAACTACCTTTCCTTATTTGAAAATATCATTTCCCTTTCTTTGTATTTATCATGTCTAAAGGGTTTCCATGACATTTAAATCATTTGTTCCTTTTGAAAAGTGTGTTCTATTAGTTCCTTTTGTTTGGGTGCAAACAAGATTCATCCATGTAATATTCACAAAATGTTTACAACGGAAACCTTGTCATAGTCATTAGATAGGTTCATGCAATCTCCTTATATTATGTGCACTAAAGAAGATATTCAAACCCTAACTCTAAACTATTTCAACATCCTCATACATGCCAACCATAAACTCATCTTACATTCCTATATATGAGTTTCAGAAAGACAATAAAGTAGTTTTGAAAAATTACAACTATTTATAATATGGACACGTGACTTAATCATACATTTTGATGCATTGATTATCTTGGTAAGATGAGTTTATTAGTTCCTTTTGTTTGGGTGCAAACAAGATTCATCCATGTAATATTCACAATTTTTTTACAACGGAAACCTTGTCATAGTCATAAGATAGGTTCATGCAATCTCCTTATATTATGTGCACTAAAGAAGATATTCAAACCCTAACTCTAAACTATTTCAGCATGCTCATACATGCCAACCATAAACTCATCTTACATTCCTATATATGAGTTTCAAAAAGACAATAATGTAGTTTTGAAAAATTACAACTATTTATAATATGGACACATGACTTGATGATACATTTCAATGCATTGATTATATCGGTAAGATGAGTTTATTAGTTCCTTTTGTTTGGGTGCAAACAAGATTCATCCATGTAATATTCACAAGGAACTCTCTTTCTGCTTCGCTAAAGGACTTATTGGTGTCAACTGTAAACTCGGTGATGTATCCTTCTAAGATACTATACAACCATGCTTCAACTGCCCCCGATGCCTTATTATAGGTTTCTTGTAACTATTGAATTAACTCTGGGGTCCAGGATGTCGGCTCTCCTCCTTGAAATTTTGTCTTCTTCTTAGTGAACTTTTCTAGCCATTCCTGCAAGAGGATAGGAAATTAATAGAAGAACCATTCATGAGGACCGTCGTGGATATACCTATCCAGCCAGTGGCCCGTCGACAACTTTGGATTCTGATTTTCAGCTTCATCAAACTCCCGCAACTTTAGATCAAACCACCCTTCTATCTCCGGTTGAGTCGGATGCCAAAACATATCCTCCTCTTAATAGCAACTTAGGTCCCAACAACGAAACCATTTGTTGGCGAAACCCACCAACAAAGCCTCGTTGACAGGGGTTCCCACTTTGTCGATGCCCAACCAGCACAATCTCCCTGAGCACCGGCCTGGACAGGTTTTACCTTGCCCAACAACATCTATGGAGCAGATGAGGTCTCACCCAAGGTGTTCAAGGGAGGGCTGCCGAAACCGAGTTTCTGGCAATGGGAATGGAGGATATGGGGATCCGACGAAAGGACACCATAATTGCTAGATCCAAAGCTTTGTAGTCAACTTTACACCATTTCCTCAACTTGCAGAGTGTATTCAGAACTTATGCAATCATTATGTATCATACAGATGTCACAATATTGCTAACACCACAGAATTGTCCATAAGACATATCTACTCATAGTGCAAGAGACAGTAGCAGAAAAATAGATCGCATCGATATAACAGAAAGAGACTAAATCACAACAACATCATAACAAAACAGGCCGCAACATCATAACAGAACATGTAGCACAACATAACAGATTAGGTCGTAACATCATAACAAATCAGATCGCAGCAGTGATAACATACATGATTTGTGCCACAATAGGCATATCATATTAATGTTGCGTAAAGCCTCCCACATTACACGATTCTTCTCCAAAATCGAAGATTGCATACATTAGGAAAACCCAGATAAATCGTAGATACATAGGAAATTCTTCACAAAACCAAATCGCACTAGATCTTATGCCCCAATTATCCTATGGTGCAATTCTCCTATGATAATCATGATCCTCTTTTTCTCCTCTTTTTCCCCTCTACTTCTACTTGCAAAACTAGATCTATAAATAGGCTTGCTCCATTACATTGAGGGCCCACTTCTAACTAACTTATAACCGCTAATGACCTATTACAACAAAACTTGGTCAAATAACATATAAAATATTCAAAGCGGTTATTATTCCGCCCATCGCGCTAATCTAGCCTTGCGCGGTGCCGTGTGAGGTTGCACAGCTACCACGATTCTGTGCAACTCACTTACCAAAACCCCTGCCAACACCATGGCATACAATCTTTCTCTTCCAACGCACTTAAGAATTCATAATGTTTTTCATATTTCATTACTAAAAAAATATTTATATGATTCCACTCACATTATTGATTGGAATGTGGTACAAGTGGAACAAGAGGGTGAATTCTAGGCAGAACCTGTGTGCATTTTGGACAAGAAAGAAACTGTGCTTCAAAACCGAGTCGTCGCTCGGGTTAAGGTGCAATGGAAGCACTTTAGCCCGGAGGAGGTGACCTAGGAATTAGAAGATGTCCTATGAAAGAAGTACCCAAGTCTATTCCTAGAAATTATGGAAGACGACTGAGAACACTATGGACAGTGTTACAATAAGGGGGGAAGGATGTAATATACCCCAAGTGATAAACTTTATTTGTAATATTTTTGGAAAACTATTTTATTTTTAATGTGATTGGCAGACCTGGAATATGCCAATCGGTCCTTGGAGGACAGATGTAACTGAAACATTATGCTTGTAATAAAAAAATTATGAATAATGGGGACAACCATATTGAATGAGAAAACTATGCATGTGAGAGTGGGAGACGTGAAGACTCAATCTCAGGGAGGTTAAACCAAGTGTGGGAATTCTAGTATGGCGCTAGACCCACCCTGGGCAATCAAACATGTAGTGGTAGCAACAATTTCTGGGGGGAATCGGTCATTAGTTGCAAAATACATAGGCAAAACAAAAAATGATAAATAAGGAAGCATATGCAAGGAGGCAGGGCGCCTCTAAGTATGTTGGAACAAGGAAATACTTTTTGTGTGAGCACTATGTGTTAGGAAAGGAATTTCTCACTAGAAAACTGGAACTACGGTTGACTGTCACCACTCTTGGCATGTATAGTTGAGCTTGGGGGTGATTGAGGATGGATAGATCTGTTTCTAATCTACGATTCAGTGGAATGTGGTTGTTCCCCTTTCATTGCGGCCCATTTTACAACAGGTTCGATTACTGTGTATTGTTTCTGCAAACCTATTGAGCTCAGGGCATGTTTGTTTATGTTAAATATGTGTTTTAATATCAATGAAATAGTAAAATAGAAGCTTATAATTTATTGATGTATGAATGTATGTTTTCCATGTTGCAGCAAGGATAAGAGAATGCCCTTAGGTTTGCTAATGAAAGTATTGTTGTTAGAAGGGTGTGTGTGCTCATATAAAGTATTCTCTGGTTGTTCTTAAATTCTACAATATATTTGCTTATGAATGTACAGAGTTTGTTGAATGCTTGTGATGCCAGGACCTTTTGTATACAGTCCATGGATAGTCTGATCCATGTTTTAGTCGGTCGTAAATTTAGCCGAACTACTAAACTTAACCAACCTAGCCTATGGTGTCTCTAATGCTCAACGAAGATCGGACTTCAAATCTGTGATGAACTGGATTTTACAAGTTTTCCACAGACAACCTCTGCTATTAACTCCCATGTTAGCTGATCGAGTGAAATGATCCTTCGTCATTGGATCTCTCCTAACCTCGATCGACGACAAACTCCAAGTAGAAAAAAACTAAATTGCAATAAAAAGTTCGCGCACACCGGGATTTGATTAATCCGTGCTAGTTCTCTCTGCGGAATAAATCATATCCATTGATCTTCTCCAAGATCTATCTTTGTCGTTGATCATAAAGGTGTTTTATCCATGATCACTTCTAGTTCTTAGTGCTTATCTCAGGCATTATTTCTTTCAACGGAATTAGTCTCAACTGTTGATCTGAGGATATTGACCCTAGATCTAACGAAGATGGAGGGTCTTTTACACTCTGTAATCTTCCCATAATTGATCACTGGAAGGATCAACCCCCCTGCAACTCGAATCTTATCATTCCAATTATAAGAAATTGGATTTTATCTATCAAGAAGGCTTATAAACATACACACAGAGAATTCACACCAATTACTTATGGAGTTTGAACCGAAGATCTAAACACTCAAGAACTTGCAGAGTAAAACTTGTTCTTCACCTAATTTGACCAGAAGTATAATTACACTCAGACTCTTCATTCTTCACTCCTCACTATCTCTGCAAGCTCAACAATTTTCCTCGAGCTACTTAATCTCCATGAGCTTAACCAAAAGATGCCTAGTATGAGACCCTAGACCTCCTTAAGAGTATCCCTTGAGCCTATACTCCTACATCATCTTGTGAAAGGATCAAGAAGAGTTTACTATTTTTAAATGGCCCTGCATTTTGCATCTGTTTATGCCTTGTATTTTCCACTACATCTTGCTTATGATCAAAGAGGTTAGATATGTGGCTAAAGAGTCAAAATGCAGTTATCTTAAGGAAATTTAGTAAATGTGTTTTCCACCCTCTAGAATCCACCTCTGAAAGGTAGAAGGCAGAATTCAGAAGGAGGGAAATGGGAAGGACAAGGAAACGTTGGATTTTCTCACCCCGATTCTGCTGCAGAAGGCGAAAATAAAAAAAATAGGAAAAGGTTAAGGCCAAAGGTTGGTGTTCCGCATATCGGTATCCACCCATGGAATGCTGAAGGTGGAAGGAAGGAAGTGGGAAACCAAAATTAAAGAAAATAATTCCTTAGGACTTCCAAACCCCGAAGCCCGAATTCAGAAATCAGAAACCGAAAGGCGAAATATAGAGAAAAAATAAGGTGAACTAAGGAGTCTCTGCCTACCGCAATCCGCATTTGGAATACGGAAGGCGAAAGGTAGATGGCAGAAGGTGATCAAAACATAGGACAAATGTAGGATTTCCTCCTACCGCAATCCACATGGAGAAATGTGGAAGGCGGGAGGCGGTAAAACGTGAAAAATTATTTATAAAGGTATTAAGTTTCCGCAACCCGCAATCCTCATTGCGGAATGCGGAAAGGAGTAATCCTTGCGGAAAGGATTGTTGATTGAATTTTTAAACTTAAGGATGCAGGTTGTGATAAATTTTATAGCCCCTAATTCATGTAAGGAATTTTCTTTTGTTCATGGATTTTTAGTAGGTTATATGGGTATGTTACAACAAGGATACATAAAACATTACATCGATTAAAACTGAAGTCTCCTTGAAATGAGGCCTGAAATATGGAAAGTGCTCATAAGGATGACCAGTAACACCAACATTATGCCAAAAAAAAAGTCATTTACCACCATAAGACTCATCTATCGAGGATTGGATAAAACTAGAATATACATAAACCCCTCATCGTTTTCACTCCTCTCTTTATGCAACAAAGGTTTAGGGTGATTTTCAAATATGAAATAATGATCTAGCGGATTATTACTTGTTAACGATCCAATATGGTACAATGGTTTCTAGAATTTGTGCGTGAAGAAAATCGGACGGCAAAAACACAAAGAAGCCGCATAGATTGGAGGTCGGAAAAGATCTCCTTCCGCAACATCGGAGGTCAAAAGAGCATCTTCTTCTGAAACGGCAGGCGGCCAAACTACTAGTCTGTCCGCGGGGATAACTGAACACAAAAAGTATAAGCATCGACGGTCGTAAGCATTTCCCTTTCCACAACGTCGGAGCTCACAAAGCTTCTTCCTTCCACAACGGCGAAAACTTAAAGGACGTTCAGAACAGATCGGAAGGCGGAGCGATTTGGCAGCCGCAACAGCGGAAACTTATAGGCGTTCGGAACGGATCGAAAGCCAGAGCGATAAAAGAGCTGCAACGGTGGAGATAGAAAGGATCGAAAGTCGGAGCGGAATGGGAGCTGCAACGACAGAGGTATAAAGGCTTCCGGCAGCCGCAACGACGTGCACAATCTTGATCGGAAGGATAACACTTCCAGCAGCCACAACGACGGAGCTCGCAAGACCTTTCGCCATCCACAACTACAGAAACCGAAGTAACTAAAGCTTCTGACTCAAAAACCAACCAACAGCCGATTGAGATAGAGTTCGTCGGAGCCCGTTGCTTGTCCTCTTCCGCAACGACGGAAGCTCAGATGACTTAAAACTTCCGCAATACGTTCACGCGGGGACATTTCAAAATGGTTTTTGCAGTAGTACACAGTTTGATGCCATGTTTCAGGGAAAGGAATAGATGCATTGGTTCCATCTTGGCATATGAGTAACGCTCTGGCAGGTGGAACATCATGATGTGGTAGGATTTCATAATGTGTACAGCTTCTTTGTAATGGTTTGGCGAAGCTTTCTTGGCAGTTATGCCACAGTGGGGATAACGTTGAAAGGTAGATGAACAGCCTGTTAGGGACCCGGAACGTCAAAACGCTTGAGGCGCGATTTGGCCAAATGGCATATGGAACAGCTGTGTGAAAGAAGGAAAATCCGTTACTTATGAGGCTTAAATAGAGGAATTTGGCGACCAAAAGGGGGACTCAGATGGGATGCAGTTCGTTGAGAGTACAGAACCTCATTTCTGTTATGAGAAGCTTGTAGAGATAGAACAGAAGCACCAAGCTCGAATTTGAGGGTGCGACCTATTTTTTTATAATCAGAGTTTTGTTGTGGAAGTCGACATTCTCTTTTTTATTTGGCTTCTTAATCTTTTGAAGACCATATTGTAAATTCCAGAGAGAGGTCTTAAAGAATTTCTATTCAGCATTCTGTTTTACAGCTTTTCTGTAGTTTCCTTTACAGAGACTGAGGATAGAGGAAGGTGTTTTACTATTAATGCCCAGATGTTTTTTGTAGTTAAAAGTCGATTGTTTTCTCTGTTTGGCTTTTCTTTGCTTTTGAAAGCCAATTTGTAAATTCTAGAGAGAGGTCTTGAAGACTTTGTATAGCATTCTGTTCACAGTTGCAGAAGTTGATTCCAGAACCATTTTGTACCATTTTAAGAGATTAATTGGATCGGTAACCATTGGAGAGGGACCCGGAGACGTAGCCCAGTGGAGGGGGTGAACTTCGTTATCAACTTCTGTTTGTGACTCTGTCTCTGTGTTTTCTTCCTTATATTTGTCTATCAGTTTTGTGGTTTACGTTCCTGTTCTGAGCATTTCATTTCTGCTACTACTGTCCATTAATTAACCTGTTGCACGCATTCTTTTACAACAAACTTTTAATGCACTAAAGTTGAGGTCCTACGGATCATATTATGGTATCAGAGCTGGTTGACTGTTGTGCAAGTTTGTGAATGCTTACCAGGTCCAGGTTAAAGCTTGGTGAAGGAGAATTAGTTGAAGGAGATCTTGAGATTGGCTCCAGGAGAACATTCTCAAGAACCATGTCTTCTCCATGAGGGGAAGAAGAAGGACATACTGAACGGGAAAAACCTGACATTTCTGAAACTGAGTTTCTAGAGGCTTTTATGAGCATGAAAGCCATGATGGAAATTCTACTCGATGAGCGAGCAGAAAGGAAAAAGAAAGAAGAAGGATATTCATCCAGAAATGCAAAAGTGAAGTCGGAAGAAAAGGGTAAAGGAGTAGGAGGTGATGGTGATCCTCCTGATACTAAACCGACTTTTTCTTCTTCTCATAATGCAAGTCCTAATATGCCTTATTTCAAATTGGATGTCAAGTTTGAATTACCTATTTATAATGGAGATGTAGATGCTGAAAAATTAGACAATTGGATCAAGCAGCTTGAAGTATATTGCAGGGTACAGGGCATTAATGATGACCCTTGCAGGATTCAATTGGCCACTTTGAGAATGAGTGGAATGGCTCTTACTTGGTGGGAGAGCAAGATTCAGCAAGATCTTCGAAATAATGGTAAAATTATTTTAGTTTGGAATGAATTCATTGAAGTATTAAGGAATCAATTTTATCCTTTAGGTCATATACACCAATTAATAATGAGCTGGCAAAATTTTAGACAAGCTAAAGGACAAAGCATTCAGGAATATACTCATGAATTTAGAAAGAGGGCTATTGCATTGAATGTTGCATTGGATACGCAAGAAAATATTCTTAAATATATTGGTGGCATGCATTCTTATTTACGACATACTTTGTTGATGCTTAACTCCAGTAATTTGGATGATGTATGTGTTCAAGCTACACATTTAGAAGCTAGGGGTAAGCATGATGATGATTCATTTGTGAAGACGTCATCTAAATTTGACAACAAAGATAAAAGCAAAGATAAGGGCAAGGAAACAACTACCATCACTAAAGAGAGTGAGATACCCACATGCTCACATTGTCAGAAAGGGCATGATGTTTCAAAGTGCTGGAAACTTCATCTAGAATTAAAGCCAAAGTGGATGGGAAGAAATAAAAACAAAGATAAGGATAATCAAGCAGCTACTGCAGCAATAATTCAAGACTTGGGATCTGATTCAGGTGATGAGACTAAGATCACAGCAATAGGGATTTGAGGTAAAGACAAAGGTATATCTCTTTCCATTGATGCAAGTTCAAGTTCCAATTCATGTGCAAGTACAAGTACAAATCTGCTATCTACTTCTATGCAAAGTGATAAAAGAAGAAGTGAACTGTTTCATGTTCGTGTCATTACAAATCATACAAAAATTGATACATTGTTTGATAGTGGTTCTCAAGTGAATTTGATATCGGAAGAAGTGGTTAAGAAACTTAATCTAGTTACTAGTCCTCATGAAAAACCTTATCCTCTTGGTTGGGTTACTAATGATACACAGTTGCAAGTTACAAAGAAATGTATTTTGAAATTTGCAATCACTGAAAAGTTTATGGATGAGGTAGAACTGGATGTAGTGCCACTTGACATTTGTGGAATTGTACTTGGGAGTCCATATTTGTATGACCGGAAAGCAGTCTTTTATAGAGAGCAGAACAAATATCATCTTTTTAAAGGTGGTGTGGAATACATTGTTCGTGCACATCTTATGAAAACAAATCTAGCATTAGTCACTACAAGTCAAATGAAAATGATAGTGAATGCTAGTAGGAAGTTTGCATTAATGGCTGTTAAAGGTGAATCATTGGTGGAACATGGAATTAAATTAATTAAAGGTGTTCCCGAGTATGGTGCTTTGTTACAGGGACCTGAAATATTATCACTTAATAGAGATGTACAACATGAAGTGCATTTGCAACAAAGCATGCCTTTTCCAAATCTTGGCATGAATCGGATGATTATTCAATTTCTTCAAAATTATTGTGATGAACATCCTAAGGTTCAGGGTGAACAGTTGCA
>LPNX010849138.1:68287-83633 GCA_001517045.1 Pseudotsuga menziesii
CATTAACTATGAGATCGTTCTAACTCTTTGAACCTATGTTCTTGCATGAACGTTCTCTGGTTTATTTTATGAAAATTTCCACTATGAGTAATGAATGTTGTTCATAATTAACAATTAGCTATTTGGTTTTTCAAATATCTTTAAATGTTCATGTGTTCTGAAAGAAGTATCAGCTATCTGTGATTTTTTCATAATGCATGTACAAAATACATTACTCATCAATAAATAATAATCTTGCTCCCTAGGGATAGGTTAGGTAGTTGGTTTTAATTCCTTGCTGTGTGTGATTCAGATGCAAGAGAGTCTAAGACGAGAGGTAAGAACCTGTGCACCACATTGTGACCACTCCTTGCATTCTTAATTAATTTGCATTTTAGATAGGCACTTGCATATCATACTTAAAACTAAAAACACAAAAATATACACGGTGGACCGAGCCACAATTGGTAAAATCTTTTATTTTTGTTACTTGACCTATGGTACCCGGACCACAAACAGGATGGATTCCCTACACCAAACAGTCACGGGCTAGTTGGGAACGTTGATTGGGGAGAATCCCTTGAATCCCTTGCTATTGTTGCTTGCCAATTTCCAGGCCTCAACACTTCCACAACATTCTTTTTTTCAAGTAAAAAATAATAAAAATGTATTTCATTCTAATATGGGATAGAATTACATTTTACACATCCATTTAAGCACATATTGATATTAAGTTGTATATTCTCAAAATATTTATATAGAATTTTGCATGTTTCAAAGGGATGTTCTTTTTTTGGAATGAATAAGAGATCAAGTACTAGATTTAACATCAAAGCTTGAAGGTTTATATGGCTAATGTTTCAAGGTTTATATGGCTCATGTTTAAAGTGTTGAAACTTTGGGTCAATATTATGTAAATATATATTGCTTATCTTATTTAAAGGTTTATTGTTTAATCTATTTAAAGATTCTTTTAATTTTAATTTGAGTGCAATTGTTTTTAATTAAATTTAAATTTTCACACTAACTTAATTTTAAGTGGGCATTTTTTTTAACTTAAATACAATTGTTTTAGTTAATATAGCTAAAGTTTACAAGTGTACATACCTTACTTTACTTTGAATTTGAATTTATGATCTCCTAACATGTTCTTAACATTAAGCCCGTGATTTTTTTAACCTCCTAAAAATAAACATATATTCTTAACTCTTAAGCCTATAAAAAAAAATTTAAGCTCCTAATAAAAAAAACATATATGCGTAATTCTTAATCCCATAATCTTTTTCCACACATACATATTAAATATAAAAAATAAAAATAAAAAATCTAAAAAAACATATAAAAAATTAAATAATACTTCTCTATTAAGTGTATCCAATACTAATACTCATGAGTAGCACTCAATAAATCTATAACTCGAAGACAATACCAATACTCATGAGTAGTACTCCATACTTTTAACTGATTTAAAATAATTATATTGATTATATGGATTATGGTGCAACTTAACTATAATTATCAAGTTTTTCATCAAAAATATATATTGTATATAAAATCTTCATGATATTAAGATGAATACTTGGATTTTGAATTTCGATCATTCTCGTTTTGATCATACCCTATCACTTAGATTCACTACTGTCAACCTTTACGCAATGCAACTAACTTATCTTCAATCTCTACCAACTGCAATTCTCTCACGGCCTCTTAGACTTCATAATGCTGACTTGCTTCCACTTCCAAATTGCATCTAACTTCCAACCCTCGCTTCAGCTTTCACCAGTAATAACCTCACTCACGCCTTGATAGGAAATTGCATCTAATTTCCAAACCTTGCGTCAGCTTTCACCGGTAATAAATATTTACCACCATTGTCTCTGAAGGGATTCGAAGACGAGAGTCGGCGTCTCAAGTAGATATCTTTTAACCTCCTGAAATAAAGAAAATAACAGATTGAGACAACTAACAAATTTGGCAATGACATATATATTTTCCCTATAACGGGAACGTCACCATTTATATAATCAACTTTGTGTGGTATCAAGGTGTGTGTTGCCTAAGCTTTGCAGACATTACAGCATTGCATTTTATAAAGGTGAGGTGATCAAGTACACAGAAATACAGTACGATGGATCGCATAGTGGAGCTGAGCGTTTTCGAAGCCTACCAGGCTTACCAGGCAACGATGTTGAGCGTTTTGGAAGTCTACAAATCGTCGGACGTTCCCACAGACGCCCAAGTCGAAAACCTGAACCACCAGCGGCAGCGGCTCCATGTTGCTTGTCACAGATTACGGCAGTTCGTGGAGTACACAGAGCAGAGGATCGCCTTAATAGACTCCCTCGTTGAGGAGGCCACAGGCATCGGGTCTCCTCCCACCAGGGAACTCAAGCTGGACCAGATAAGCGAGCAAATCAGCATGCTCGTCCACGATTTCGGGCGAGAAGGATCAGCAGGAGGAGCCACAGCCACCAGTACTGCTCCGCTCTCTTCCCTGGCCTCAGCCTCTTGCCAACGCCGACTTCGACTCCTGCTCCTGTTCCGGGACGACGCAGTCCACTAAGGTAAAAATAAAGCTGGCACTCTTTCTTTTCTTTTCTTTCGTTTCTGTTTCCGTTTTGGATATAGGGTTCTTCGTCATTGCTTTTGGGTTTTCTGGTTCTTGCATGTTTTACAATATTATTATTGTGAATATTTCATGATCTTGTTCAGTCTGTTACGTAACCCAAATTTTACAATCTTTACGCACAGTTTTAGACAGATCGAAACAGAATTGCAGACGTAGCTTGCAAATCAGAGAAGTAGGCAAATTTGCATACTTAACAGCAGCTTTGACTAACAACCAACAACTCATAGAGCCTTTGTTTTTGTTTTCCAATATGTACGTGGACTTGAAATCTATATTTATAAACTTATATAGATTAGTGGATCCATATTTTTAGGGTTTTTAACTTTACTTTATTTTTGTAAACTTGTATAAACTAGTGGAATAGTTTGTAGGGTTTTTAACCTTTTGATTTTGACTTTAGTTTTGTTTAATCCTTAATTCTGTTTTGTTGGATCCATATGGAAGAGTGTTTTCCATATTGTTTCACATCATTTTTATAGGTTTTATGTAATAATTTGGTTTACTTTATGCACAAAACTTATTGGATTCATAATGGAATGGCCATTATGACATTTTTCTATGTTGAAAAAAAGGCGTGAATTAAAATGCAAGCATTTTTTAAAGTTATTAATATATATTTTTATTCAATTAATATAAAATATATTTCATTATTTATTTACCATAAATTTAAAAGGATTATTTATCTCATTTTGTATATGCAAGTAATAATTTAAAGTTAATCTTTATAAATATTTCATAAGCAATCTTTATCATAAGTTTAATTTGTCTTTCAAGTGTTATTAATTAACTCTATTTTTTTAAAAATTTTACAAAATTTTTTTAAAAAATCTATAATTATTTTATAAAACTTAATCATAAAATTAAAAACAATATACCCTATTCTATCTTCTTAAAATTGGATTTTTTCATCTAGATAGTCAAGAGTGTAAAAGGATTTGGCTTAAAAGGATTTGGTTTAAAGATGTAAACTCTCAACTAAATTATTGAGGAATACATGAAAAGTTTACCAAGTAAAGCTACCATAAAATACTATTATATTTATATTTAAAAATGTAAGAAAAATTTGTTGTATAATAAATAATTAGAGGATAAAAACAAATTAAAGAAATACAATTAATGCATCACTGAGTTTTTCGTAAAAATTGTTTGATTTAAAATTGTAAAAATTTAGAAAACTTATCTCAAATACAGTATTTATTTTATTATTTTTATTTTTTAAATTACTTTACTTCCAATCTATTACTCCATTATTTACTTATTTTTCTCTTTATATTGATTTAAATACTTATTTATTTGATGTAGCAGGGTGGTCCAGGCAAAAATAAAGAAAATGACACTCCAAAGGGGAGGGCAACCAACCAGCGAAGAAATGAAGAAAAAGGGACGGCAACCATCAAGCGAAGGAGGCGGGCCGATGAGGTTGCTACTAAGCGCGTGAAGCTCGAGAAAAGCATTAAAGAGGAATGACTCGCAGGATAGCGACGGCCCATACCAGATTCGCAAGCACGATTCCATCTTCACAACGGCTTTATTTTAATTTTGTTATTTTGTCTATGATTATAGTCGTCAGGCTCACTTCTGGCCTCAGCGTTTTGCAATATATGGTCTGATCTTTGGCTTTGTAATATTTTAAAGGGTTGAATATATGGTCTCATCTTTGGCTCAATTTTGATCGCCGTGAACGGTAAATCTCTCTGTATGTTTTTATTAATATAATTTGAAAGCTATTTTAAAGTCGAATTATCTACTTAATCACTACCAACTTAAACTACTTCAATTTTATTTATTTGTGAATAATTAGATGTATAGATTAGTAGCTCTATGTCCTATTATCGTGTAGATTATGTATATCTTGGTATCCTTAAAGTTATATTGCGTGAAAGCAATTGTCTTTCCCATTTGTGGAAGAGATGCAGTGCAATGAAAGTATTTTCTTAATGTTAAAGCGATTGTGTTTTATTTAAGGTAGTTTGCCAGGATTTAGTTAAAACTATGATTTTAATTTAAACTAAATAATTATTTGCATACAATTATTGTTAATTTAATGTAGTTTATTGTCATTTTTAAAGACGACTTTACATTAATATCAAGACAAATGTTTTACAAATTGAATAAATATAATTATATAGCTAAATTTCATTTTTTTTTGAATTTATCATTTTATATAAGAAAAAGCTAGTAAACTTGTAAAGTGACTATGCATAACTCTATTATTACCTGAACATATTGAAAAATATTAAAATTTGTAAATTAAATAAAATTGTTTAACCTTTTAATAGATTTTAAATTTTATAGCCAAGAGATTATAAATGGTTATGTATATATCATATAGATAGATTATAAATTATAATTTAAAATTTCTCAATATCAATAAATGAATCTACCAGTATGCTTTGGAAAAATATACAGGAAGATAGCCAAAATAATGACCATTCTGTTGTAGCCCCACCATTAAAACTAGTGTGCATTCATAGATAACCTTTTAATAGATTTTAAATTTTATAGCCAAGAGATTATAAATGGTTATGTATATATCACATAGATAGAATATAAATTATAATTTAAAATTTCTCAATATCAATAAATGAATCTACCAGTATGCTTTGGAAAAATATACAGGAAGATAGCCAAAATAATGACCATTCTGTTGTAGCCCCACCATTAAAACCAGTGTCCATTCATTTTGTTTAAAGGGTGACAACATGAAGTTGGGAAACACTTTTGCTTGTTTTTTGACAAAACAAATTGGAAAATTGTATGTTTTTTAACTTCAACCCTTTCAAACCGATATCTCCCTTAGGAAGTTCACCTTGAAGTAACACAAATGTTTTAGAGAATTGAATTAGCTACATACTCATATTTTTTTTAAAAATTATCGACATATAGTGGGGAAAATTTGAAGGGCACCAACGACATATACTTTAAAATTTTAAGTATGAATAATGAGTGACCTTTGTGCCCTCCTTTTTTCTTAGAGATAGTTATTTATTTTAGGGAAACGAAATGTATAATCATAATCTACACTCATTGCATTTGTGCATGGACTATATGTTTAGGATTTTTGGACTTATACTCTATTTTTTATTATTTATCAAAATAATATATGTACCAAAAATGGTGCCTTATTGACACGTGGTTTTGTCGTCTCATTTTCTTTCAAATGTGACTCTTATCAAAAAAACTAAAAGCACCCTTTTGAAGAGGACACTGCAAGGAACAACCTTGTGTTTAAAAAAAAAAAAAAATTGGCTTCGTCTTCGTGACGATATTGAATTTTTATTGTCAATGATTTTTAAGTCACTAGTTTTTTTAATGATAAAGTTTAGAAAAAAAAATCATCAAAAATAGAAATACTAAATGAAATTAAAAAAAATATATATGATGAGAAAGTAAATTGAATGATGAATCTACTGGTATAAACTTCGACATGTAATTCTCATTTTTTGCAGTGTTTCAACCTTGCTAAAGTCAGGCATTTCTGAAAAGTGCAAAAATGGTGCTGGAAATGTTGACTAAAAACCTCTCGGCCAAGAGATTTAAATTTTCTTAGGCGAGAGGTATTTTCGCTATAAAACTAACCGAGAGTTAAGCAAATCTCTCGGCCAAAAGTTATTTTAAACTCTCGGACAAAAAAATAAAATATATCTTGGCCGAGAGTTTTCTTCGAGAATATTTTTATGGGCCCACCATTAAACTCCGATGATTCCAACGGGATTCCAAACTTCTCGCCCGATTTGTGTATAAATAATCTCTCCTCCGAGAGAATTTTTATCTATCTCAATCGAGAAGTTGTAAACTATTTTTTCAGCCGAGAGTTGTCAGAGCCTGTTTCAGCCGAGAGTCCATAGAGCATTTTTCCGCCAAGAGTTGCCAAAGTGTGTTTCAGCTGAGAGTTTGCAGAAGGTTTTTCGCCGAGAGTTTATAGAACGTTTTTCAGCCGAGAGTTGGCATAGCATTTTTAAACCGAAAGTTGGTAGAGCAGTTTTCAGCCGAGAGTTATTATATCCATATTGCAGTCGGGAATTCACATATCAATTTTTTCAGATCTGCAGAGATTTCGCATTATTCTTTAGGCCACAATTTTTTGTTTTTATCAAGGTATTTTCTTTAACCCATGTTTTGGAAGGCTCTTATTTTTTTCAACAAACACCTTCTATGAAAACTAAGACTATGGGGAGATATCCTTCTTGACAAGCTAGAGCATGGTAGTTTCAGATTTTTTTTCTCATTCAACAATTAATCATAGCAAGCATTTTCTCAAAGCCAACTGAGCCAGTTTCCCAACACTTAGTCATTTTCATGACTTTATGCAAAGTTTATCCTCAAACCCTATTTTGGCAAATCCATATCTTCTTCCTAATGAACCTTCAAGTCGATGTGAAGATGTGGACAGGTAGAAAAAACACCCATCTACACAATGACCATATGGTAAGGTAATTTTCTTCAAACCATCAGCTATGGCAGTCGTGTCCTTGAGGCCACTTAGGTAGATTTGCTACTTTGGTGTAAAAGCAACTTGAACCCATGTTTTGGCAGGCTGTTAATTTTGTCATCAAACACATTCTGTGAAAACTAAGACTATGGAGAGCTATCCTTCTTGACAAGCTAGAGCATGGAAGTTTCATATTGTTTTAATCATTCACCCATTAGGTATGGCAAGCATTTTCTCAAGGCCACCTAAACACTTAGTCCTTTTTAGGACTTTCTCCAAAGTTTATCCTGAAACCCTATTTTGGCAGCTCCATAACTTCTTCCTCGTGAACTTTCAATTCGATCTAAAGATCTGGATAGGCAGACAAAACACCCATCTACACAATGACCATATGGTGCGATAATTTTCTTCCACCCACAAACTATGGCAGACATTTCCCTGAGGCCACTTAGGCAGATTTGCTACTTTGGTTTAAAAGCAACTTGAACCCCTGTTTTGGCAGGCTGTTAATTTTGTCATCAAACACCTTCTATGAAAACTAAGACTATGGAGAGATATTCTTCTTAACAATCTAGAGCATGGTAGTTTCAAATTATTTTTATCATTAACCCATTAGGTATTGCGGGCATTTTCCCAAGGCCACTTGAGCCATTTTTTCAACACTTAGTCAAGTTTTAGGACTTTCTCAAAAATTTATCCTGAAACCCTATTTTGGCAGATCCATAAGTTTTTCATCAGACATGCTTAATACAAATTGAGATCATGTTTAGGTAGAAATATCAATAGCGTACAGCTTGACCATATGTTGCGGGCATTTACTTTAACCTATGATTTAAATATGGCAAGCATTTTCTTGAGACTACTTCTAGGTAATTTTACTTTCTTTGGTGCAAATCCTTGTTTTGTCATGTACCTATAAGTTTTTCATACAATAGTGCTTAGCATATTACTCTTGTTAGGTTTGTTGTTATCTTTTTTTCAATGTATGTATGTAACTCCCAATTCTCATATCTTTTCATGCATTGGATTTTAGGTTTTAATTCCTTGAACATGGGAAATCGAAAGAACTGCGGAAAAAAAACATGATCGCACCAGAACTGATGAAGAGGCAAGGAAGGACAAAAAGCATGAAAATATGAGAAAGTTAAGAGAAAATAGAGCGATGGAAAGAAATGTGGAGGCACTTGGTGGTGACGAAGAAATGCAAAATGTGAACCTTGCACATGGTGGTGATGAAGGAATGCAGATTGTTGAGGAACATGTTGATGAAATAAATGAAGAGCATGGAGGTGACGAGGAAATGACAAATGTGGAGCAAACTATGGGTAGCGTCGATATTGAGCCCATGATTGGTGAGTAAATACATTTTGATATATGTTTATAATTTTTATTTAAATATAATATATATAAATTTATATATATATATATATATATATTTGATTTGAACGAACTCACAATTAGCTAAATTCATATATTTATTTTTATGCAGGGTCGACATCCAACATCCAACATCCTACCACACTTACCAATTCACAGAGATTAATTAGAAGCTGCAACAATATCGTCATTAACGATACGTTTTTTGGAGAATATGGATTCAAGTAAAATTGAAGAAATGGGATCTCTGATGCCTGATCATACAGCTCGCTATAAAGTAAAAAAGATAGTCAAAGAATATTTTGAAGGTATTTCTATCATAGAACAAGCTCAATTGTTAAATATGTTGTTAAAGAGAAAATGTCTAAGAAATGTAATGACATTATTGGGCATTAAAAATGTCAAAAAGGCTAAATCAAATGAGATTGTATCACAAAATTTGACATCGGTCCTTGCATCACTTTCAAAAAAATGATCTCATAATTACATGGTTGCTCGTAAATCTATTCTAATAGGGGTTGTGGCAAAAAACACTGTAAATAGTCATTTGTTGTCTACTACTGCAAGAATGTTAAAACCATCAAGAAAAAGTTTATGGAAGCATAAAAATGTTAGAGTTTAATTACATGAGGATGATGAAGTTGCATGCTGGGGTTTTATCTGTAGGAAAACTTATCAAGATAGACTTCCAAATAATATGAGAGACAAGGTGAAAGAGTTTTTTCATTTAAACTCTCGTGTCTTATCAAATGAAAAGGAGGTTGTGCAACGTCATATATCGAAAGGAAACTATGAAACTCATGCCAAACACATAACAGAGATCACTCAAGTGGAAATGTTCAAAACTTTTATGGAGAGTAATGTTGATGCGAAGATTTCCCTTAGCACATTTGTGAAGCTTAAACCATGGTATGTCAAGCCCATCGTTGTTTGTGACACATGTTGTTGCCGATACCATGTAGAATTCAAATTATATTATGAGACATTTCTAGATTGTGGCATGCAGTGTTGGCCAAATAACCCCCCTCCTATGAGTGTTCATGAATTTGTATCTAAAATACTATGTGCGTGAGAGAATGATCAAGTATTCTATAAGAAACAATGCGTAGGGGGTAAAAAATGTGAGGAATGTTCTGATTTGGCCCTTTTTAATGGTAGCTACCACATTGATGCAAACGATCCTCAAATATCAAATCACATTGTGAAATGGAAGAGATATGAATATGTTGATTATACTCCTGTTACAGATTCAACATCAACATCAAGAAAGATTAATTTAGTTGAAAGTGATATCTCTTTGACAAATTTTATGAATTTGTTTAGGGATCAAATACATAAATATATCAAGCACTCTCACTCAATACGATGGCAGGACTTACAGTTCAAGCAATCACGATATGTATTTGGAAAAGGAACAATATTATCCATTGTCGATTTTGCTGAAAATTACACTTTCACTCCGCAAAAGGAGATACAGAGTGAGTATTATCATTCAGATCAGGTATATATACTTGTCCATATTATGTATAGACATGCAGAGCTTGATGTCGATGGTTTTGATGGCAATGAAAATAATCATGAAGTGATTAAGGAGTGTCATTTCTACATCAATGATGATCGTACACATGATACATGTTTTGTCCAGCATTGTTTTGGTATGATTTATAAAGAATTATCAAGATGAAAGATCACTTTTAAAGAACATTGGGTGTGGTCATATGGTTGTGCTGGTCAATTTAAATCAGTGCGCTCATTCTTATGGTTGTCTCACCTTCGTAGAAACATGGATGTTTGCCACACATGGAGATTTTTTGAAACAGGACATGGAAAAGGAGAACACGATGGTGCTGGGGCTTGTGTGAAATGTGTACTCAGGAGATATCAAATGAATCATTCTGCTTCGTGCCTTGCAAATTCAAATGATGTTGTTAGTTGGTGCAAACAAAATTTGATCCATGGATTCAATGAAAGGGTGGGTAATGTGAGAAGGTTTTTCTGGAATATTGCAATGGGTGATGTTGACAGATCAATGCCACATAATTGTACTGTAATCTTGAAAACAAGGGGCTTACACTCCATTAGGAGTAAGAAAATGGCAAATATACATGCAATCGAGAAACGAAAGTACTCTTGCTTTTGTATTGCATGTATTGATGATGTAGAGTCCTTGGATAAGTGTCAAAACCAGACTAACAAATTTGTGAACCATGGAGACACCAAGAATTGACACCATTACCCCCATTTGGAAATAACAGTGATGTAGAGAATGATAATGAAGCGCTTGTGATTGACAAAGATTATGATCGTGTTTTTGATTTGGTTAGAGAAGGTGATGTATTTTCTTTCATTGCATTGATAGATAATCCAGAAAAAGTGCATTATTATTTATTGAGATGCACTAGGTCAAAAGGCACGTTGATGCAAGAATTTAAAGACCCGTCAAATTATACATATGGTGTAGTTTCAATGGTTATAATGGGACATTTCTTTACAGAAGTAAGGAAATGTAAAGACCATATTCTTTTTCAAGACTACGAGTTAGATGTTATATGTGCTCAATATAGTCATTTGGTCATAGCATCCCGGTTGCAGTTGAAGGCAATGAAGAGTAGGAAAAATTCCAAGCATTGACAATGGAAATTGTCGATAGAAGATCATAATGCCATTCTTGATAATATGCCACGGTCACATTTCGTATGAATAAAAAATACATCAAGGTTGATGAATTTTTTTTCTTTGATTCTAGGGTGGGTGGGTGGGAGGGACCAAATGAGCTTCCACCTTCACATGGTTGGCCTCGTCAGTAGAGAATATATATATAATTCTTGAAACTAAGAGTAGCTCTTTCTCATTCTTATTGTTCACATGTAGAGGGAAACACTTAAAGCAAAGGAGTATAATTTATTGAAACATTCTTTTCAACTTTATGTGAAGACAACCTTCTGTAATGTAGAAATGGAGGGCATTTACGTGTAATGAAAATAAGTTGGATTGAGAACAAAATGAAATAACATTAATGATTACACCTCCATTACATCTGGTTTCATTTTCATTAATATTTTTTTTCTACAAATAGAAGGGTTACATACAATGATATCAATTTTAGCAACCTCCCTCTTTGACCTTCCTCAAATTTGCTTAAGTTTTGTGTGCTCAAAGTGCTGATATATTCAATAGAAAAATCCATTACCATAACCTTATTTTACGAGAATTAAAACCAATAGTGTATTTATATTTTCAATAGTTCTTGATTATAAGTTTCGTTAAAGGTCAAAGTGCTAATATATTCAATAGAAAAATCCATTACCATGTAACCTTACGATTTTACGATCATTAAAACCAATAGTCTATTTTTCTTATCAATAGTTATTGATTATAGATTATCAACTCATAGTATTGATGAGCCTATTCTTCCACCATGCTAGATATAAATTATAATGAACTACCTTTCCTTATTTGAAAATATCATTTCCCTTTCTTTGTATTTATCATGTCTAAAGGGTTTCCATGAAATTTAAATCATTAGTTCCTTTTGAAAAGTGTGTTCTATTAGTTCCTTTTGTTTGGGTGCAAACAAGATTCATCCATGTAATATTCACAAAATTTTTACAACGGAAACCTTGTCATAGTCATAAGATAGGTTCATGCAATCTCCTTATATTATGTGCACTAAAGAAGATATTCAAACCCTAACTCTAAACTATTTCAGCATCCTCATACATGCCAACCATAAACTCATCTTACATTCCTATATATGAGTTTCAAAAAGACAATAAAGTAGTTTTGAAAAATTACAACTATTTATAATATGGACACGTGACTTAATGATACATTTTGATGCATTGATTATCTTGGTAAGATGAGTGTATTAGTTCCTTTTGTTTGGGTGCAAACAAGATTCATCCATGTAATATTCACAAATTTTTTACAACGGAAACCTTGTCATAGTCATAAGATAGGTTCATGCAATCTCCTTATATTATGTGCACTAAATAAGATATTCAAACCCTAACTCTAAACTATTTCAGCATGCTCATACATGCCAACCATAAACTCATCTTACATTCCTATATATGAGTTTCAAAAAGACAATAAAGTAGTTTTGAAAAATTACAACTATTTATAATATGGACACATGACTTAATGATACATTTTGATGCATTGATTATCTCGGTAAGATGAGTTTATTAGTTCCTTTTGTTTGGGTGCAAACAAGATTCATCCATGTAATATTCACAAAATTTTTACAACAAAAACCTTGTCATAGTCATAAGATAGGTTCATGCAATCTCCTTATATTATGTGCACTAAAGAATATATTCAAACCCTAACTCTAAACTATTTTAGCATGCTCATACATTCCAACCATAAACTCATCTTACATTCCTATATATGAGTTTCAAAAAGACAATAAAGTAGTTTTGAAAAATTATAACTATTTATAATATGGACACATGACTTAATGATACATTTTGATGCATTGATTATCTTGGTATGTTGGTGTTTTTGGTGCACTGAAAAAAAATAGCTCATGCACATATTGGTATGTTAGTATTTTTGGTGTGCTATAAAAAAAACTCATGCACATACTCAAAACTTTGAAAATAGGGTGATGAAAAAAAAGAACATTATGTTGCATGAATAGTGATGGTGATAAAATACAACAATTTTAGCTTCACAAATGTGTCAAGGGTGATATTACCCCCATTATTTATGTCATGAAGATTCTAAATCAATTCCACTAACTTGGCATTAGTTTCACACTCATCGAGCTTCATATATGAAAGTGCACCACACAGCCTTTTCATTAAATGAAACATGAGCATGAATATGGCAAAACACTTTTCACCTTATCTCTCATAGTATATGGAGGTCTATCTTCATATGGAAGCTTAAAAAATTAACCCAACAAAAAAGTTCATCATCTACATCTAATTGAACCATAAATATTTTATGCTGTGACAATAAGAACACACTCATTGACATTAAATGCTTGTAACATTTACCTTGTTTTATTATTTGTATCCCTTGAAAATGAGTTCTGATCATATAATTTACATTTCTGTATTGTCTTAAATTTTATTTGCAACCATTTTCTCAAATAAAACAAGGAGTGGTTCAAAATTCTACATGAATTATGTGTCAAAACCAAACCAAAAAGATACATCTAAAATTTATCATTTTTCTATTAAAAAAGGGTCAATTTTACAAATACAGATTACCATTCAAATGTAACTATTCAGATTCAACAAATTAATAATTACATATATATTCAGTGCAGATATCATTCTCGATACCACGGTGCAGCCCTCATTCTGGATAATAACCGCAGTAAAGATGATCATAACCTGTTGTACATGGTGCCAAAAAACCTGGATAATACACTGCATAAAGATGATCATCAGTAGTACATGGCACTAAAAAGTTGCTAAACACTAAGACGATAAAACAATGTCAACAAAGTAAACTCTGCATACATAAAAAGAGGACCCTAAACCCAAAATTCGGCAAACCTAAACTATTGCAACATATGAAAGGAATAAAAACAACTTCAAAAGAGAAAATAAATAGAAAGAAAACTCAAAAAAGTTCAGTTTGATCATCTCAATCACTGGTTTTTGCTGAAATAATCAACAGTCAGCAATAAATCAGAAATACAAAAAACACACAGGCAAATTGTCAACAGTAGCAGAGGATGACAGTCAGCTCTGGAAGCTCAGCTTTGTGGGTATGAATGTAATCCTAGGGGAGATTCATCAATTGTTGTGTGCTTTTCTCTGTAGGCTATGTGAAGCAAATGTTTTCTACACATGTTTCTAGCCATCTAATCTTGCATTCATAGGTAAATTTCTGCATGTATGCACAACATATTTACTCCCATCCATTCATAATTTCTAGACCTCTTAGAAGCCCCAAGACTCCACATTTTGAATAGGGTTATTGGCACTAGTCACTCACCTCCAACCATACTAAATAACCAAATTTAAACAAATAATTTAAATTTATGTTTTACTAAAACAAATCTTCATTAAATACTAATCCTTCATTGCTTAAGCCACTATATCATCACTGCAGAAATGGCCTCGTAAAAACAGGGATTCAGCAGCTCGATCATAGGTATTGAAGACTACTTCCCCAATGACATAAAATCACCCTAAAGAGAATGCTACATACAACAAGCCATTTCCATAATAGCTCTATTGCTTCAATGAGCTATTCCATCTTATTGAGAGATTGGATTTATTTTTCCTCTTCTATACTCTACTGGTAGAATTTTGCAAAATATTTAGGGTTATGTATTTCATAGAGTAAGGTGAGAGTAAGTGGTTCTTTAATCTATCCATCTAAAATTTGTACCATATTTCCTTCAAAAAATTGTGTAAGCCCTAGAAGGGGGCCTACAATTCATTATTTCATTTGAAATCTCAAACATCATGGTGATGGTAGTTTCCAACACATATTGGTGAGAAAAAAACCAAGATTTTGACTCTAGATACAACCCTGCATATAAGACTAGAATTGGAGTCTCTACCTACAACTTTCATTTTAGGTATATGTATACATATAGATATGTGTTCTCTACACTTTTTCAAATAATACCACAACTCATTTTCAGATTGAAATTCATTTGGCTAACTGTGAGGCATGAAAGGAATTGAGCTATGTGAGATATTGACAACTTCAAGCATAGTTGTAAAGTTGGTTGGGTAGGTGTTGAATATCATGCACCTTCCCAGTGAACAATATGAAAATATCATGAAAACCTTTATTGCAATTTCCTTCATCCTGTCTCTTTTTGAAGGGAGCTACTGATATGAGGCAATCAAAGGAATGAGTATGAATTTCCTTCTAGTATGAAGGGAGCTACTGATAAATGCACAGCACTAAAGATGCAAGAAAAAAATAAGGCGGGTGCCCGCCATATTTAG
>LPNX010849138.1:92936-112933 GCA_001517045.1 Pseudotsuga menziesii
CAGTGGTGATCTGGCCTTCCATGCAGGTGGCGGGTTTGGAGGATTAGGTGCCTGATTTGCGTTAGCTGTTGCCATAAGTTGAGGTGGAGAGTGCGGGGGTGAACCAACAGGGGTGTGAACAGGAGAAATGTAGGGAGTCTCCGGGCCTTCTTGACTCAAAGGGAGTTCAACTTCTTGTAAGGCAGTCTCTACCAGCTCCTGCCAATCTCCAACCAACACTGAATCTTCTATTAAAGGACGGTCTCTTCTTTTGTACTCTCTTTTAGGCAACTCAGGGATGATAGGTAATCCTCCAATCTTCTTTAAGTATGCCCTGGTGTGTCTTCTCAGATCGTTAACAATTTCATTGCGAACAGGGTATAGATGTTCTCTTTCTTCTTCTTCCGGAATTGAATTGCGTGGTACACTACTTTCAGAACTGTAACCAGTGGAATATTCTCGGGAAAACGGGTTTCCTCGGCCAGCCATGCACTGGCGGCCCTCCTTCTAGTGCCAAAAACTGTTGAGGCCTGGAAATTCGCAGGCGGCAACAGTAAGGGATTCTCCCCAATCAACGTTCCCAACTAGCCCGTTGACTGTTTGGTGTAGGGAATCCGTCCGGTTTACGGTCCGGCTACCGTAGGTCAAAGTAACGACAAGGGTTTACCGGTTATGGTCCGGCCCACTGAGTTTTTGTAGTTTTGACTTAATGAATGATATGCACGTGCCTAATTAAATGCAGGCTGGTCCAAATGTAGGGAGCGGTCACAAAGTGATGCCCAGGTTCTTACCTCTCGTCTTATGCTCACTGGAAACCAAACTAGAAACGAACAGAAATAACTAACCGCCTAAACTATCCCTAGGGAGTAGGGTTGTCATTTTTTGATGAGCAATACATATTCATACACCATAAGAAGAAAAAACAGGTAGCTGCTACTTCTTCTGCAGCACATGAACACTTACATATATTCAAACAATTAGATAGCCAATCATTTTATTACACAGTTATTGCTCGTAGTGGAAATATACCCAGAAACTTACTGAAGACCATCCAGCAAGAACATAGGTTCAAACATCGAATACTCTTACAGTAAATAAAGACTGCTGAAAACGAAATAGTTCCCCTTCGACATCATTTATTTAATTGCATTGATACATTCCACATCTTTTTCTCTTCCCAGCAGGCAAATCGCAGTTTTTTCCAGCAAAACAAGGTAGCTCCTCTTACAAGTCAACAATCACAAATTTTCCAGCGGAAAAAGCCCCTTCTAAGTCCTATCTTTTTCTATTTAAACTAGAGCCTCTGCCTCCTGGGCTGCCCTCCAGCGTGTGGCTTTCAGCCTCCTTGACGATTCACCTCCTTCCCTGACTGTTGCATTCCCAATCATCTTTCATAAGCGTGCAAATTTCTGACCGTAACCGCCGTGACTGCTTCCTAGGTGCCTTTGTCGTTCATCTATTTTGTCCTTTCTTCGATTTGAGTTGCTTCGGCAATCATGGGATTTTTTCCTGCAGACACTTGAGTGCATTATCTACTAAATTGAGGTATTAAGCATTTCAAATTTCAGAGCATAAGATAAATCCACAGGGAACTAGCTTGGTTTATCCGGGTGAAAAAAAATTCATGGTAAAATGAATCGGCGGTCGGGCAGTATTTGGATCGGATGAAACAAGGTTTCTGTACCGGGTGGGAGAAGGCTCCAGGAGCTGCAACGGCGGGGAGGCACAAAAAGGGGGAGTGAAAATGTAGGCGCCATAGGAAATCGGGCGGCGGCAGGAAGTGGGTCGGAAGCTGGAAGGTTCTGTCACCCGCAACGGCAGACGGGACGCGAGTCGGTGGCGGGCGACGAGGTAAAGGAAAAGGTTCGAGTGGCAGTCGGCAAGTCAGATGTCAACTCCTGCCCTCTGGCCGCAACGGCGGGCGAGCCAAAAACTATAGCCAGCGACTTACACAGCGAATCGGGCATCGGGTGAAACCTCAGTCGGGTGGAAGGTTTGGTTAGGGAGCCACAACGGCGGGTGATGTGAGGCTCAGAAACTTCAGAAAGAGGCCCGATCAGCAGCGTGAAGGACCAAAATCAAAAAATCAACTTTCTCGCTAAGGCAAATATCAACATTCAACGGGTAGTGAACAAACCAAACACAATTCAAAATGAAAATGGACACGGAAAATCAAGAAGCGGGCATTCAACTTCAAACAAAAACAAACAGATACGCTCAAGGGTGCCAAGCCTTTGACAATCAATCCAAGCAAACAAAGATGAGGAGGGGTCCCAGGGTTTAAGTGACATAAAATCGGGGAGAAACGTTGCGGTAGCAACACAGGGATTCTAAGCCTTTCTCTAGGATGGATGGGTTTCATTTTTAGGTGGAAGGAGGATGTGGAGAGGATTCAAAAGAGTATATGTGGTTCTAGGTTCCTTCTCTGTTAATGATCAAATATTGATCTCTATGCTTCAATTCAGGAACAAAAAAGGCTCCTAGACACCCATATTTTCTCTTGGAATCATCAAGTTTTGTACAATGCTTCTGAAATATCGTATGTTGGCTCAACATATTGAAAACCACTTAGACCTGGACCCGAACCAATAGTGTTCATGAAGTATCATTCCCATACTAGTCTTGTTTCCCACAAGGAATTGTGCTTTACTCCACGAGGTGAAATCGTGCAATCTAGTGTAGAGAAACCCTATTATCAATCTTACAAGAGATCCATCTAGTGTACCAAGAAGCAACCCTATTATCAATCTTATTGTAGAACCACATACAATCATGATAACCATATGGTGGTCCACAAATAAGAAAGGTCTCACAATCTAAGAAACCATCTAAGGAGTGATGACACACATGCCCCCCCATATTTTGAGAGTTAAAATCTAACTCTTTCAAAAGGTAAATAAATTATGATTTCAAAAATATATGATGGAGGTACAAATCACTTTGTTCATGTTGAAAGTTATACTTAGAAGTGGGAAATCAATGGCTTGCAAACTTAGTTTTGAATTCATAGTTTGGGACCTATTATGAAATTAAAGGTTTGGTATTTACATGAAAAAAATAAAAGGAAAACCAAGAGTTGGGATATTTGCTAGTCTAAATTTTGTGATGATTTCTCTTCTGTAGTAAAGTCTCCTAAAGTGACTACAACTTTGAAATCGATTAAAGAATTTTTTCTTACTAACAAGTTGCATAATTCCCATGTTATTGTTGTGTTCCCTTACCATCAAGAACTAGCTACAATTAAGATCCGTATTAGACAATTAGACCTTATTTTGTGTTGCAAGGACATTGATAGGGCTTGAGAGGGTGAACATGATTTATAGGATTTCAAGAATCTATCATTTAAGGAATTTGAAGGATCCAAGGCTCTTAAGGTAGAGAGTGAATATGGTGGTAATGTTTCATATACATAACCCCTAAAGTTACAATGAGTTAACAATGGGGGTGAGGAGAGACCCATGCTTACTTATGTTGTCGATTAGTGGGATGAAATAACTATGCATGAGATCATAAATCTAGTACTTGAGGTATATAAGGACCTGATTCCATAGATTTTCACTGAAATCAAGGGAATAATGGAAGAAAAGGGGGAGATGAAAATAGAATTATGGCCAAATGTTATCCCATAAGACATCGATTACAAGATTAATCCCAAAGTTAAAGAAAAGGTGAAGAAAGAAACTAATATAATGTTAGCTACATGATTGATGTTTATGGTTGAAAAATCTAATATGATTATCCCAATCATGTTTCAAATGAAGAAGGTGTAAGATTAAATCGCAAACAAGATTCATCCATACATAGTTTACAGTTCACAGTGGTGATGAGGAGAGCAGCAACAAGCTGCTACAGCACCCTTGGTGGTGACTAGGGCTTCTATAGTAGGCCTGGTGGCAGCAGCACCACCCTTGGTGGTGGCCTAAGGCTACAACAACATCCTTGCAGGTGGTCTAAGGCTACAACAACAGACTGCCATAACCTTGTGGAGGCCACGGGTAGTAGTAGACCACTTCTCCAACCTTCTCTGGAAATCTAAGGCAACAACAGAAGGTTTCAACACTGGGGTAATCTTACCATGCATATAATAGATTTGAAAACACTTACAACAGCTGTAAAAAAAGCAGTAAATATGCCCTTATATTCTTTGATTGTGGTGCTAAATCATTTAACATATTCACCCTTAACTTATGTCAAATCGGCAAGACATATATTGCTGGAAATTACAAACCATGAAGAATATTGATGGTTGAAAATTAAATATACAATTTACACAAGTATTGGACAACTAGAAACTTAAGTAATATGAAATATCCATAAAGATGAAGTTCATGCACACACGATAGCC
This sequence comes from Pseudotsuga menziesii, assembly GCA_001517045.1. Classification (NCBI taxonomy): domain Eukaryota; kingdom Viridiplantae; phylum Streptophyta; class Pinopsida; order Pinales; family Pinaceae; genus Pseudotsuga; species Pseudotsuga menziesii. The sequence goes on from LPNX010849138.1 coordinate 97,261, forward strand.
TTATCACAAGGTTAGTACAATCTTATAGCCCTCCAAAACTCTAGCTAGGGAAAATGACGAAAACCCTTGCTTAGAAAAAGGAGATCCAACAAGCATGCATCACACAAGAATGTCCTCCAAGGAAATACATCTCCTCTTTTGGGTAAGATGTCTCCTCTTTTTCTTCTCTTACCAAGTACAGCCTAGGGTTTCTTTTCAAAATATTCATCTCCTAATATACAATGGATTAAACCCTAACCAGGTAGTCTTCAATATTCTCTAACAAGATCACTATTCTAGGGATACATGTTCCAAAACTCACCATAATCTCATACTTTTTGCTTTTGTTTCATATAATTTGACTCTAAAAGAACAGTAAAGTAAACTGCATGCAAAATTTTAGCCCGGAATGCAAAATAGTACACTTGAAGAATCTTGGTGTGTGAAAACCCAAGGTGAAACATCTCAGACTTTTTGGTTTTGTTGCATATACTTTGATTCTAAAAGAACAGTGGAGTAAACTGGATGCAAAATTTTAGCCCTGTAGGGTAGCTTGAGTGGTTGAGCACCTTGAGCTTCGAAAGGGATCAAGGTTAATCCCATAGGATAGGTGCCTCTGTTGCATTCCTCACTCAATGTCCCCACTAGGTCAGGTGCCATAATATTCACCAATACATTTACATCAGGTACCATCTATGAAATGAAGGGAAACCCACATGGTTTTACTTAGAAAAAAATTGGATGCAAAACTTGGGCATTTGACTAGTTCCCCTGTGTGTTTTTTTATTTTGCTAGTGTGGTAGATATCATTCAAAACATCATTACTTGAAAAGGTCTAAGAGAATTTTCTATCCAGTCCCATGACCAAAACAGCAAGAAACTAAACACAATAAAAAATAGTATTATCCAGAATTTCAAGCAATCTGCCATGAATGCACCACATAAAACTTGAATCCATGCCCTTTTAGGTTTCAGGGATTGGCCAAAATAGACAAGAAATAAATGAGGATTGAAGTCTCAACCTTGTAAAATGATACATAACATAACCATGACATTAACCATGCTACATAACCATTAACCATGCTACATAACCATAACCATGCTCAAAATTTATGTTTTCTGCCAATTTCAAAACAAGTTCCACTACATGAAATTATAGATAGAACTCTTACCTCACAAATTTTGTTATTGTCTATGAAAAATATATCAGAAATATATCTTTGCTTTGTCTTGGGACAATGCAAGTCTTGGATTATTAGTGATTAGTTCACCAACCAAAATAATAATTTCCAATTTTCATATAGCGAACAATAAAAGATTTAACAAGATAAGTCATTAAACAAAGTGTTGGATCAACAGAGATTTTTTCACTAACCCAAAAAAAAATTACAAATTTTCATCTCTTTCAACTTAATGCTCTGCTGGTCATTGCGTTAATTTTAACTCTTTGTTGGTCACTGCGTTAAGGTTCGTTATTGAGATGTCATACCATATTTCATGTACAAGAATGAATAAATAAAGTGCAGGAGATATACAACATTAAGGAATCACAACCATTAATTGAATCTGCCTTATACTCAGATAATTCTAAGTTTGATCTTGTCACCAAAGGGACAAGTCAAACACCATAAACCATATACGTACCTCGAGAGAGGGTTAAAGCATATTGAAACTTACCTTAGACTCTTAGTCAACAGAAAGATAGGTTTCAATCAAAAGCACAAGCTTGAGTAATTCAGTCATGTCCAAAATAGTCATGCTAAGGACACACAGTCACTTAGCACAAGAGACACTCAGTCATACTGATACCCTCTGACATTCATGTTGAGTAAATCACATTCCACACTTGAAGAGTAAACTCACAGTCACTTCAGGGATAGAACCCTACACACAGGAAAACCCATAAGAACTAAAGCTGAGAAAATAGTGAGGTAAGAAAATTAGAAAAACGTAGAGACTCACACTGAGAAAAATAGTGAGGTAAGTGGCTGAGAAAGACGCAGAGACTCACTTTACAAGATGAGACGTAAATAAAGAAAATGCAGAGATCAATTTCATCCCATGAAGAAATAATAAATCACAAAGGTAAAACTCAAAGAGTGAATGAACAAATCGCAGATCATGAATGAACAATTCACAGAGGTAAAACTTAGCCCCTGAAATGAACAAGACGTAGAGGTAAAATCACAGAGGAAAACTCGAGAGACAAACCCACAGGAAAGAGGAGAAAATCAAATCGCATAGGAGATAACCCCTACTGGAGAAACCAACGATAGAAGACATCCCAGTGAGATAACAGTGTGAGAAAATGGTGAGATAACCCTAGGACCAAGTAAGAATAGGACCATGACTCAACAACCACAAGAGAAAAGTGAACCATAAAGGTGGACAAACATTAAATTAGGACCAACAAGACCAAAGACTTTTCTCTCTCTCAAGGTACATAGTATTATATATACTTTTGTCATCACTATATAAGGGGAACATCCAAATGGATGGTACACTCATTTTGTCCTCAACCAACTTTTACAAGATAGATATTCCATACATGTCTACAGAGGAAACATAAAGAGCCTAGTTCAGTATATCCAAGGAAGTGCTCGGTGAAGTGTCATAATATCAATACCCTTAGAGGAGAAATAGTGTCATCCTTAAGACATCCAATATGATGCTAAAATACTTAATCATCCATACTCAAATATAAAGCAACCAAAAGGTTGAAGAGTAGGAGGCACAAGCTATGCTCTAGAAGAGATGTGGTTTGTCTTCCCCAATATCTATTTCCTCATCATTTTCAGTGAAGGAAAGTAGGCCCACAACCATGGGGATAATTTCTTTGGATATAGTGTCTGCCCTCTTATTGTGTTCTCTAAAGACATGATGAAAGTCTAAAGTGTGAAAGAAGGCCTTCAACTCCATAATGTTGTCACACCAACCATCCAAATGGAGGGAAGAGAGGGTTTTTGTATCATCTAAGCCCAAAAACTATGCTAACGGGAAACTATCATAAAATAGTGCATACCAACTCAAAGTGTCCATGCATGTGGGCTCAAAACATTATGCAATGCTAGCAATTGAGTGAAGAAAACTACGATTGAAACCCCCATAAGCAAGCAACACTGGGAATATGTCAAATCACCAACAAACTACATGAATATGTGTTCCCAAGCTGCCAAGTGTGAAGGTGTTGAGGCCTAGAAAATCGCAGGCAACAACAGCAAGGGATTCTCCCCAGTCAGTGTTCCCAACTAGCCCATGACTGTTTGGTATGGGGACTTCATCCAATTTATGGTCCGGCTATCGTAGGTCAAGTAACAAAAATTAAAAGGTTTTACCGGTTGCGGCCCGGTCCACCGTATATATTTTTTTGTTTTTAACTTTAAGTATGATATGCAAGTGCCTATCTAAAATGCAGATTGATAAAGAATACAAGGAGCAGTCACAATGTGATGCGCAGGTTCTTACCTCTTGTCTTAGGCTCTTTCGCATCTGAACCACACATAGCAGGAAATAAAACTAACTAATTTGTCCCTAGGGAGTGAGATTATCATTTAATGAGTAATGTATTACTGTTCATGCATTAAGAAAAATCACAGGTAGTTGTTCTTTTATTCAAAACACATAAACATGAATAGATGGATGAACAACAAGATAGCTCATTTTCTGTGAAAACATTCATTACTCATAGTGGAAATTATCATAAAATAAACTAGAGAACATTCATAAAAGAACATAGGTTCAACAAGTTAGAACGATCTCACGGTTAATGAATAAAGGCTGAAAATGAAATAGTTCCCCTTCAACAACATCCATTGAACAACATTTGAACATTCCACCAAATATTTCTCCAACAGGAAAAACTGTAATAGTATATTGCAAAACGAAATAGTTCCTCTTACAATGTGTTCTCACCAGTCTCACTGGGAAAAAGTGCTAGTTCTCTCAAACTTTCCTATATTTATACAAAAATAGCAAAACCTCTGGGTTGCCCCCACCCCGTGGCCTTTGGGCTCCCCAAACATTTTAGCTTTACAATTTTGTCTTTTATGAGTGCTCATGATTCATACAAATGTTTTATTTCAAATTAAGATTAAGATTTACAAGCACTTTGTAAAAAGGGACTGGCTTGGTAACTGATGAACTTCCCAATCCTGAGACACTATTCTTAATGATTACGCTCAGTAATCCATTGGTCCTTTTGAGATCCCATTGATCTCAGACTTCTGCTATCTTCTTTTCCTTGAGCAACATCTCTGCTTCTTTATGCTTTGGATGCTTCTTTCTTCAGCCAGCTTACTTTTGAGTTGTCCTCCAGCTATGACTTCTTTGCAGCAGTAATCATCAACTGGATCTGAAAAAATCTCCCATGTCTGTCTGCAATCAACACAAAAAACGAATCATTTATCCAAACCACTTTTTAATGAACGCAAATCATACTACCAATAAAAATGAGCATCGGCAGTAAGAACCCAAGACTTCGCTTTCAACGTGGAAACCTCAAACTTGTTCAAAAACCAAGAAATTTGTCACCTAGGGAGAGAAAAACCCCACCGGCAGGAAAACTAAACCTCTGGCAGATAAAAACTTCATCGGCGAATTAGAACACATAACAGCTGCCAATTAGTTTACTAAAATGCCGCAACGGTGGGTAACCCATGGTCTAGGTGCTCTGGAGAAAAACAAAACATCAGCGAAACAAAGCATTACAATGGGATTCGATACATCAGAGGTTGGAACTATTATAGAATCAGATGGTTAGTCTGTTAAGGAACTACAATGGCGGGAATCAAATAGACACGGCTTCCGCCCACAGTTATGAACTGCTCTGATTAACGAGGAAAAGCGATAAAACCGTGGGATCGACTAAGGTAGGAGCTATGCATAGGAACATTTGTCATTTAGCTTCCACAATGGTGGCTCTGTAGTGAACAGCAGCTCGGATACACTATACAAAAGACCTCCGACAGTGGAAATAAAAATGCTGACAGTAAAATAAAATGATAGAGAAAAACATGCATCGACGAACAACAGACTTTACAACGGGTCATTCATTATAAAGCTTCCGCAAGGGCGGGTGCATAGGTGACTACGGCCCCAACTCATAATTCAAAAACCTTCCAACAGTGACCAAAGGAAATCACCCGTAATTCAAATCCAAGTTAAACATAGCAGCGTCAGCAGACAAAGATACTCATTCAGCAATCATCCTCAAAAGATCAAACTCGCAGTAGAGTCAAGCAATTTCAATAAATCTAAGCAAGACAAAAATTAAAGGAGGGTCCAAAATTTTAAGAAATTTGGGAGAATGTTGTAGCTACAACAGAAGGACAAGAAAAAAATTAACTGCTAACTGCTAAATACAATGAATGTGGAGCACTATTGCATATATAGCAGATCAATCTAAACCTTCAAACCAAAACACCAATGGATTTTGGTTTTCTATGGGATGAAAAGTCAAAATGAAATTCAATATATGTATATATATATATTTGGGGACAAAATATACAAAAATTAATTAAATATTAACAAAAATAAATATCCATAGCTGCGTCACTGGAGGAAATTGTGAAACTAGAATTTCCTCAACTTCTATATTTGTGCCACTAGCCTCTGTTTCTTTTGGGTCAAACAAATTCATATCATCAACGTCATCATAATTCATGAATTTGGTATACTACATAAATTTCGTATATTAAAAACATTAGATTTCATATACTAAATTTCATATATTATAGCATACTTACGTACCATGCCCCTGTTTTCATTTTGTCGAGCAACGACTCGCTTATAATTGTCTCTATAGTATGTTGCATACTACTCAAGATCTAATCAACTCATACTTTTCAAGCAATCATTAGAATATTCATCAAATGGTCCTGCATCCATATTGGATGTAGATGAAATACTATGTAGGCCGATTTCCACCCCTGCCAATGCAGCCCCAACACGGTCTCATATCTCTTCCCTCACCCCTCTTGCTATTTGGGATGTTGTTTCCAAATCCTCTGGTAAAGCTACGACTCTAGGATGCAGTAATACTAACTGAGGCATCGGACACCTATAATGAACATCTTGTCATGCATCAGGTTGTTCATATGTATGAACTTTGCCAGCACCATAGAAACTGGATGCTGTATTTGTATAGTTGGGGTCCATGTTAAACTAAAACTCTGCAATCAGCATCTTGACAAAATATTGAGGAACCTCGAATAAATGTGTGGTGCAATCAAAGGATCATTGAATCTTGCGATCTTTAGACATTTTTTGTCTTCAGGCCACAAGTCAAAACATGAGAGGACCATTTCTTTTGTGACAACTTTCTTTACTTCTTCAAACTTGTGGCAACCCATAACTGAAAATTGCCTCCTATGCATCATATCATGAAAAATATGGGTTGATGGTCCAACCCCAAGATATTTCTCGATCAAACAATTTAGATTGTGTAAAACAATATGGAGACATTGTTGAGTACCAAAAGAGAGATTTGAATATTCAAGTTATGCCTTCAATCTGGAGGAATGCTCCTTCATATCTTCCACAATCAGCATAGCGATGTTGTCTTCCCAAGGAGTCTCCTCGGGAACATCTCTAGGATGATTGTAAAGAGGGTCATATCTATCATTTTGAGCATATTGATGCACCCAATGACATCTCCTTGTCTCGGGAGGTGGATTAGGATCAGCAGCAGCAAACCCTGTAAGAAGATGCGTGTGCAAGTATTAAAATATATATATCTAATTTTTCAATCAAATTATACATGTCCATATAAAATGTGTTCATTAGAAATACTCAATGCATCATCTTGTGCCCCATCATTATTGTCAGAATGTCTAGAAGCACCTGTACAAAACCAAAAAATGGCAATCACATGTAGGTTAACAAGAAAAATCATCAAACAAGATTTCTAGTCATTATGTACATGTGTAAACAACCTCTAACTGGCGATGGTGTATCTGAGGAATAAGACACTAAGTGTGTCCTATGTGTTTGTCCATCATCCCCTGTAGACCCCTCATACATACATATGTCATGCTCAGAGCCACCACTTGTGCATGTAACAAGATATTAGAAAGACCAGGTAAAATAATATTTATGTTCATATAGACTTGAGTATGAATTAAATAACAACTGAATTTACCTGACGATGACCTCAGGGATTGTGGCTGCATAGTAGCCAAGATTACTTCAGCCTGAATCTGTGAAGTTGTGCATGGTAATAATATTCCACATGTTAAAAAACATGTCAAACAAGAATTCTAGTCAAAATGTACGTAAACAATATCTACCTCACAATGGCACCCTATGTGTTTGTCCACCAGCCCTTGTAGACCCATCAGACAAACGTCTTTCGTGCTAAGAGCCATCGCCTGCGCACAACAAGATCTTATCAATATGTGTACAATAATGTCTATGTTTATATAGACTTTATCATGAAATTATTAACATTTGAATTTACCTAACGATGACCTCAGGTACTGTGGATGCATAGTAGCCAAAATTGCTTCAGGATGAAGTTGTAAAGCTGTGCCTGATAAGAATTTTCCACATATTAAAAAGCATGCCAAACAAGAATTCTAGTCAAAATGTATGAAAACAATATCTACCTAGCAATGGCATCCTATGTGTTTTCCCACCAGCCTTTGTAGACCCCTCAGACAGGCGTCTGTCATGATGAGAGCCAACACCTGGGCACAACAAGATCTTAGGTTTATATGTGTAAAATTACATTTATTTTTATATATACTTGACTATGAATTGAATAACAATGAAATTTACCTGCCGATGACCTCTGGGTCTGTTGCTGCATAGTAGCCAAGCTTGCTTCAACCTCAAGCTGTGAAGTTGTGCATGATAAGAATTTTGCACAGATTAAAAAACATGCCAGACAATAATTCTAGTGAAAATGTACACGTAAACAATTTCTATACCTGGAAATCGCATATCTAAAGAATAAGACACTAAAAATTGCCTCTTTGTTTGTCCATCGGCCCCTGTAGACTCCGCAGACAGACGTCTGTCATGCTGAGAGCCATCGCCTGGGAACAACAACATCTTAGATTTAGATGTGTAAAAGAAGATTTATTTTTATATATACTTGAATATGAATTGAATAACATTGAAATTTACCTGGCGATGACCTCTGTTTCTATCGCTACATAGTAGCCAAGCTTGCTTCACCCTCAAGTTGTGAAGTTGTGCATGATAAGAATTTTGAATAGATTAAAAACATGTCAAAATTAAATTTACCAAATTTAACATTGTGCACCTGTTCATGATGAGAAATTCTCACATTAAAAGCATGTCAAAACATGTCAAAGAAGATAAATATATTTCTGGATAGAATTATTCCTCGAGTGACATATTTAATGTAATGTCCCTTTTTTGAAACTTTATTAAAATGCCCAATTTTCCAAATTTTTCACAATTTTGGCTCTTGAATAGTTTTGATGTCTAGACCTCCAAATTGACCCAAATGCTTCCAAATTTTCTCTGAAGGTACATGAATGATAATATAATTTAAATACCATGCTCATGTATGTTTTTTGACCTCCCAATTACTTCTGCAAACTTGTTTAATGTTCTGTTTAAAGTAGGATTATTTACTAGCAAATTGGGGCTCCAATTCCCCTTGGTCAATTGCCGAAAATGGCTTCACAAATGATCCCAAAGTCACTTTATTTTCTGAAATGAGTATGGTTATGTGTAAGGGACCTTTTAAAATACTCATATGCATCATGGTTCAATTTATACAGTATTTTATGACTCTTTCCAAAGCAACTCCCAAGTCACAATTTCGACCCTTGGGGAAAATGCACCAAATCTTCTGCCAATGCAATAAAAATGAGTAAAATGGATTCCAATGATTAATTACTGAACATGATACTTTAAATACACATTAATTACATTCCATCCATCATACATTTATTATATATACATTCCTCCATTCGAAATAATAAGCATTACCATGGCATATACCAAAATGGAGTGGAAATGGTCATTGTTTGCTCATTAAAAGTCATTTTGACATACAAATCTTGGGAATTTAGAATTGAAAATTTATGAGAATGAATAAAATAGAATATTTAACTTATTCCAATAATAAATGGACAATTAAAGGCTCTCCTAATTTGAAATCATCAGCATTGCAATGGTTCACAACAAGACTGTGGGGAAATGACACTATTTCTTCATTGTTCAACATTTTTACATGAATTATTTTGGGTATTTCGACCTGAGAGTATTATAAACATGAAATAAAAATCATATATATCATAACATAATATAATGAGCATTATAATCTTCCTCAAAGAGATCAATAGCTCACCCAAAGCGCAATCCCTCCATTGGCATGAATATGGTGTGAAAACTGGAAATAGTTGAGAGAGAGTGCTGCAATAGAATAATCCACATTATTTCCTGTATATTACACCTGAAAATAAGAATCCATTAAATCTCCATGAAATACCTGAGTTTACTTTCCAAACACCAACTAGGATGGGAATCTTTCACCCTCGAAATTGGCTTAAGCAAGAAAACTAGTCATCCACTAGCTCTCACAATTCACAAATGAGCAAAAGATTATTCTCATGGATGATCCTTGTATTTTATAAAAATTATTGGTATTATAAGTTCCAAATCCATCCATAAACCAAATCCAAGTCAAATTTGTGTGGCTGCTCATGCTATGCCATGTGGCCTCTCTCTTCACCTTCCCTCTTCTCCGAAATTTGAGTAGGAGCTTCTTGGCCTTCTCCAACTCCCAATTTAGACCTCAAAGATAATATATTCAGGCCTGACATGTCAGTATGTTATTATTTCAGCCTTCAGATCTGACTTGGGTCATAACTGTCATAGAATCTCCATCATTGGTGTCATAGTTGTCATAAATGTAAGGGGAATCTAGCCAAGTGTCCATGAAACTCCCATTTGGCTCTTCCTCTCCCATGTAAGTTACAATTAATTCCAATTTAGACCTATGAAGTATATGGACAAGTATATTAGCCTTATAATCCATCCAAAAACATTAGGATTCCCATATATTCAAATTTGCAAGAGAAAGATACCATTTAACATAGGAATTCTAGCTAGTGTGGGCCCCATAGTCTCCATGTGTCTTCATCCTCTATTGCCACTTAAATTTTCTCTTGTATTTATTTAATAAGATCAATTATTAAATATTTATCCCCTTATAATTTCTAAACATCATTTATTATCCCCCTTATTCCAAATCTCAAAGCTTGCACCCCCAACCTAGGAAACTAGTGATTTTCCTCGGCAATTATTTGAATTTTAGCATCCCTTTAACAACTTTCATGAACATGGAAAATGTGATTTGGCCATTGTGACCCAATGGAAAATTTGGGACATTACATTTAATGGGGCTGCAAGATACACATCTAATGGTAGACCTCGCCAAATGAACATCATGACACAAAATTTAGTCCCCAAGGATGGTTATGCATGTGAAACTAGAGTGAAACACATCATGTGGTCTTCATTTGGAAGCGCTATAAAATTATGTTGTTGATTAAGAAACACATATTACTTGGGATAAGAGAGGCTTTATTGGACATCTATTTTCTTTCTTTTCAAAAATGAGCACAAAACCAGACTGTGAAATCATTGGACATTTTTGTTAGATACATGTCCCTATTCTTCAAAATTATAGGGCAAAAGTGGTGTCCCAAAAAGTTGTTACCCTCGCCACCAGAGTTCAAATCCCACTTTCTGGCATGTTTCCTCTTAGTGAGTTGAATTTTGATTAGATATACATTATCTATTCATGAGTTGTTAACATGGCCTTGTGGCATTATCTAATTTAAATATTAAATTAGATAAATTGGTCAGCTACCAAAAACATGAGCTTCACGAGTATTTATTTCTACTCATCTTTCCACTATCTTTGAAATATTCCTAAAAGTGACATGCATGCAAACCCTAAAACTGACATGCAAACCCTAAAATCTATATAAGAAGGTTAGTTGAACCAAAAGGGTATCATTATTATTATTCATCTTTTGGAAACACGTTTTGGGAGCTCGGTGAGCTACTTAGGGTTAGGGCAAATTTCCTTGATCTAATTGGATTCAATGGTGAAATCGATACAACCTAACCAATTTCTAGGGTGAATCATCCAGATTCACCATTGTGTACTAAATTGATTGAATAGGAATTTTTGAATACAATGATTCCTCAAGTGATATATTTAATGGGGCAGCAAGATACACATCTAATGGTAGACCTCGCCAAATGAACATCATGACACAAAATTCAGTCCCCAAGGATGGTTATGCATGCGGAACTAGAGTGAAACACATCACGTGGTCTTCATTTGGAAACCCTATAAAATTATGTTGTTGATTAAGAAACACATCGTACTTGGGATAAGAGAGGATTTATTGGACATCTCTTTTCCTTCTTTGCAAAAATGAGCACAAAAATAGACTGTGAAATCATTGGACATTTTGTTAGATACATGTCCCTATTCTTCAAAATTATAGGACAAAAGTGGTCCCAAAATGTTGTTACCCTCGCCACTGAAGTTCAAATCCCACTTTCTGGCATGTTTCCTCTTAGTGAGCTGAATGTTGATTAGCTATACATTATCTATTCATGAATTGTTAACATGGACTTGTGCCCTGAACAATCTAGGGTTTACCCTGAGTACCATCCTTGGAATGAGAGGAAATACCCAGGAGGTTCCCTCCCAAATATGTTACCTAGAAAATAATTTTGACAAACATTTAGGGGACAAATTACCTAATATAACAAAAAATACATAAGTTCCTTTAAATATTAAATTTGATAAATTGGTCAACTTCCAAAAACATGAGCTTCAAGAGTATTTATTTCTACTCATCGCCAATGTGGCTTACACCCAAGATTACTATTTTCTACTTGAGTTTCAAGAGTATTTTTTTCTACTCATCTTGCCACTATCTTTGAAATGTTCCTAAAAGTGACATGCATGCAAACCCTAAAAGTGACATGCATGCAAACCCTAAAGTGACATGCATGCAAACCCTAAAAGTGGCATGCATTCAAACCCTAAAACTGACATGCAAACCCTAAAAGCTATATAAGAAGGTTAGATGAACCAAAAGGGTATCATTGTTATTATTCATCTTTTGGAAACACGTTTTGGGAGCTCAGTGAGCTACTTAGGGTTAGGGAAGATTGTCCTGACCTAATTGGATTTGGTGGCAAAATCTATACAACCTAACCAATTGCTAGGTTGAATCATCCAGATTCACCATTGTGTACTTCATTGATTGAATAGGAAATTTTTAATACAATGATTCCTCAAGTGACATATTTAATGGGGCAGCAAGATACACATATAATGGTAGACCTCACCAAATGAACATCAGACACAAAATTCAGTCCCCAAGGATGGTTATGCATGCGAAACTAGAGTGAAACACATCACGTGGCATTCATTTGGAAACCCTATAAAATTATGTTGTTGATTAAGAAACACATCTTACTTGGGATAAGAGAGGATTTCTTGGACATCTCTTTTCCTTCTTTGCAAAAATGAGCACAAACCAGACTGTGAAATCATTGGACATTTTGTTAGATACATGACCCTATTCTTAAAAATTATAGGACAAAAGTGGTGTCCCAAAAATTTGTTATCCTCACCCAAGGAGCTCAAATCCCACTTTCTGGCATGTTTCCTCTTAGTGAGTTGAATGATTATTAGCTATACATAATCTATTCATGAGTTGTTAACATGGCCTTGTGCCCTGAACAATCTAGGGTTTACCCTGAGTACCATCCTTGGAATGAGAGGAACCGCCCAGGAGGTTCCCTCCCAAATATGTTACCTAGGAAAGAAAAATGAGAAACATTTAGGGGACAAATTACCTAATATCACAAAAATACCTAAATTCCTTTAAATATTAAATTAGATAAATTGGTCAGCTACCAAAAACATGAGCTTCAAGAGTATGTATTTCTACTCATCTTGCCACTGTGGCTTACACCCAAGATTATTATTTTCTACTTGAGTTTCAAGAGTATTTTTTTCTACTCGTCTTGCCACTATCTTTGAAATGTTCCTAAAGGTGACATACATGCAAACACTCAAAGTGACATGCATGCATACCCTAAAAGTGACATGCATGCAAACCCTAAAAGTAGCATGCCTACAAACCCTAAAACTGACATGCAAACCCTAAAAGCTATATAAGAAGGTTAGTTGAACCAAAAGGTTATCATTGTTATTGTTCATCTTTTGAAAACACATTTTGGGAGCTTGGTGAGCTACTTAGGGTTTAGGGTAGATTGCCTTGACCTAATTGGATTCGGTGGTGAAATCTATACAACCTAACCAATTGCTAGGGTGAATCATCCAGATTCACCATTTTTTACTTCATTGCATTAGAGATTCATTGTGTTTAGGGAATGTTTGGAGCTTCCTTAAAGTTTATAGTTGGGAGTATTCGTTCATTAATCATGGCAGTGATCCTATCATTGTTGAGAAAGGGGGGTCTTCACCAAGTTCTGGGAAACAATATTCCTCTATATTGCTACTATTGAATTGTATAATGAAATCATGGTTATCTCCATCCATTCCTCCTCAAAAGCACAGGGAAACAATTTACTATGGGAAAGGGTTCATTCTATTGGCAACAAGTTACCAGTGAGAAGAGGATTATCACGAGGGAAATAAGTTTGTTTAATAAGCATGATCTCTACAGGAAGGCAATACCACAAAGAAGGCTCACTTAAATTTCCCTAGATAAGAGGGATGGAGTACTAAAGATATCATGTTCACATATTTAAGGGTTGCATACACTGAAGAGAGGCATCATTAGTCTATCTGGATGCCCTTCCTCCAATCTGGGCATAGCTCTCAACCCACTTCCATTGGGGCCTATTCATCATCCACGTTTATACATCAAACTGCTACAACCCTCAGAGATTAACTTTCCATTATTATTTGAGATCTGCATGCACATAAGAAGGAAGGTATCAACACATGGAAGGTGCTCCTAAATGAGTGTGGTACTCAAAGATTCCATTTCGTTGAAGCATATTCATAAATCTGCATGTTTATATAAGTTACTACAGCCATCAAGCAATCCACCCTTATCACTATTTGAGACGGCGTGAACCATCAATCCGGGAAATTAATTATTTGCATAGTTGGGACATTCTTAGGCATTCGTTATCTTCAGACTTTGGGCATCACCTTGATCACTAAAATCATTTGTACAATAATATACAATTCAACTATGTTAAGGATTAAAAGACTGCCATCTCAGTTATTGTTGTCCAAGGTACTTCTCAGATCAGATTTGATAATTTCCTGAATCTACATTATTTCTATGCTGATGTTATTTATGTATATATATTGCAATTTTTATGAATCTCTGGGTTAAGTATGATATTGGATACAAATAAAGATCATTACTGAGTATAGATATCAACAAGTCTAGTATGATAAGGAACACTGAATTGTGTTGTGAAAGTTCCTAACAATAAACCCTATTCAAACATTACACCCTCATTTACAAACAAAAAAGAGGTTAAGGAATGTATTGATAAGAGAAGTGTCAAGAGTCATAATGTGAAATTATCTATAATCTATACCAGATTCAGTTTGGGATATTACAATATTCCACCTATGATTGCTATTTTCAGTCTTACTGAGTAGTTCTAGTAAGAATCTAATATTGGATATGGTCCAAATAAGCCTCACAAATATGGTGGACATGAAGGGACATACCTAGTACAGATCAGCCTCAAAAATATGGTGGACACGAAGGGACATACCTAGTCCGGATCAGCCTCAAAAACTATGCTTTGTATTTCTAATAAGAACCTACATAGAATACTGATATAACTAGGGTTCTTCTAGTAAAGATATTTAGATCACTGTACAATATGCTCATACATTATGGATATTACGTAGCTAATAAATTTACTGTAAGTATTATTGGTAAGCTCTATACCCATAAATAGCTTGATGCTTCTTCTTATTCCAATTAATTTATTGTGTTCATGTTCTACTTATTGAAATAGTGTGTTTACAGTAGTTCTTACTGGTGCTTATCTATGATGTTGTAGATAGAGATAGTTAACCTCAAGGACAAATTCCTAAAATAAGAGTCACCATATTTACATATGACCTCCCAACATAGTTTTGTTGACTTCATAGTTCAATGATCTATGAATAATTTAAAATACCCACCTAACAAATAATGCTCAAACGTATGGAGCATGTATACCATGGCTAGGCCTTCCACTTTACTACTGGCATAGTTTCACTTGGATCGAGTCAACGTAATTCTATTAAAGTAAAATTTATGAAATAAGATTGATTCTCTAGGTTGTGCATGGATACCTCTCCAAATGATAATTGAAAAATTGGCATACAACATGGAATTCAACCATCAACTTAGGGAAAATTAAAATTTCCACAACAACCACTTACTTAAAGTCAGGAATCCAAATCGGAGGTACCGAAGTATAATAGGATATATTTAGCCCCCTTAGTCACATTCTATGGAAGAGCTTCATAGTCACTAGACTTTAAATTATTAGGGGCGGGCCAGCAGGATTCAACAACCTATACCCAAGCTTTATATCTTCAACCTAGGACGATGGGATGGATGGAGTTGTGCTATTATATTCACCCAAGAACACCTATGTAGGGGGGGGGGGGGGACTATTAACAACCCAC
>LPNX010849138.1:113135-165411 GCA_001517045.1 Pseudotsuga menziesii
TCTAAGAATGTTGGCCTAAGCATATATAAAATTCATTTACTTAGCATAGTTATTCATTGCTTACTAGTTCATTAGCCATGTTGTTATCCGGCTAGTCCCCTTCCTTTTTAACCTCCTTATTTACATCTATGGAACCAACTACATCTAGTCAAAGTACTCCTATCCAAAAGGCACATTTAATCACAGGGTTCATTGAAGAGGTAACCTTGGCTGACGTATGTATCACTACTTAGCCCTCTCGACTAAATATGCTTGCCCTCTCAACTAAATGATTACCTGGTCATGGTTTATTTATTTAAGCTAATTACATGTTTGTTATCAAATGCCAAATAAATTCCTAGCAGGGCCCAAGAGCTCTCATCGTCTGTCAATAATATGTCTTAATCGATATGCTTGTATGGAAACAACATGTGTCAAATTCCATTTTGGTAAATTCATTTGCAGCATAGGTCATGTCCATCAAGTAGGAGCTAATGTAAAAATCAGGCTGCTTAGCAGGTTTGGGCTCTTTTGCAGCTCTGATGGTTTCTGTCAAAGAGTAATAAATGATGGCTGCCCAATTGAAAATACTTCTATCATTCATGATTTTGTTTATTAAAGGGACCCATGCCCCTTATTCACAGGTGGTTAGAGAGCATGCCTCAACTTTGGGCCTGAGACAGACTCCGGTAGTGAGCATTTCAATATGTGGGCTCTCATAACTGGATCGATAACCTCAACACCTCACAGTGCCACACCTCAGCATCTCACAGTACCACAACAAGAAAGAAAATTTTAAGAGCACAGATAGGGCTATATATAGGCCAGGTACTAGCCCTACAGCTGGACATTCTCACACTACAGCTAGGTAGTAAACTCATACTACAACTACTGGATGGGATGCCTACGATAAAATATAACCAAAACCCCACTGACATTCATGCAATGCATATCTAAAGTTAATATCAATGCTGTAAGTGCCTAATCCCTTCCATAGAATCTCATAAGTCATGTAGTTCCTATAATTGTTCAGATATCCCACAATTGAGCTGTCAAACTTCCATTCATCAAGTAGGCTAGGTCATGTCCTCTCTCAGTTTCAATAACATGTGCTCAGGAAGGAGGTGTTTGTGCATGAACAATTACAGTATGTGACCAGGAAGGTACAGGATGTATGGGTATGGGGTTACTTAGGGGGTAAAATTGACCATCAAAATATCAAAACTCAGTGTTTGATGGAACAATAGTAGGAGACCCCAATTGTTTCCAAGTTTAATGGGACATAGTAAATAGGGATGCCAACTAATCCACCACACATCAATGAGTGGTTATGTTCCTAACGATGACCCATATCTGAAGAAGGGAGGCGATTTTTACGATTAGGGTCTGGGAAATTGTTATTATCATCCATTTGCAATGTTATCACTTTCAATTTCCTATTCTAGACTAAATCCCTAATTTTAAAACCACACAGATAACCCAGATTGTTAAAATTGATATTTAAACCCTCTAAATTATGATTTAAACCAGAATTTTGCTGTTGGATTTTGGTGGGTTGGGGGCGTTTTGGTTAATGCTTATACTGATCCCCCAAGAGATGGTAAATTCAATACATAAATGGTGGTGTAACTAGATGATAGAGAGTCTGAACACAACGAATTGAGAACTGGTAATTTCAGGAAAGAAATGCGACATGTATCTTCGGATGCAAAGAATGAAAAAATGCATGTACCAGGATATAAAATTCTGACCTAATTGAGTGGAAACCCCTTTGTCTTGGAATGAACCAAAATAATGATGATGGTCGACTGAAATGGAACATGAAATGCGTGCCCAAACTCTATTTGCAAACCCGAAAAGGCCTTACCAAGCGCAAAAAACTGTTACCTTTCCTGACTGAAAAACCTCAAATGGTGCGATGGTGGATGCTCCAAAAACCTCTTACCCTAACCAAAAAACTAGTGAAATGGAGAGGATGGACTAAGTGGATGCTGGAAAAGCCAATAACCAAATGTGAAAAGCAACGGCTTGGTTTTTGCGATGAAATCCTCAGAGTGAAAAACCAGGAAAATAATGACGATGGTTGGCTAGGCAGGGAGGGGGTTTGGATTTATATAGTTAAACATTTCTTAGCTAAGATTTAAAAAGGAATATAATCTCTTGGTTGAGAAACCATTCCGAGAGTTTAATATAAAAATTATGCCAATACTCTCAGACGAGAAGGTTTAAAACTCTCGGCCGAAACATTATCTAACTATGGAACAAATCTCGAAGGAGAGAATGTTAACTGTGGTTAATTTCTTGACCGATAAATATAGCAACTCTCGGCCGAAAAATTTGTTGACTTTTTTCTCGGCCGAGAAATTGGAAATTATACAAAAAAAAAGGATTTGTCACGGAATTTTTTCCCAACTTCATGTTTTCACCTGTAACAAACCCCAAAAACCTAATAGAAAAACTTCTCCTAAATTCATTCAATCACAACTAATTAAATTACATACATTGATTAGTTAACTCATAATCATACTCAAGGAGTTAAGGATTTGCAAACACAATCACTACCATATATAGCATTGGATACTACTACTTAGCAACAATTTAATGGTACAATGCTTTTAGCACAATTGAGACCAATGACTTACAAAGTAACTTATATTTCCTTGAGTATCCTATAACCTTTTGATATACCCTAATCTTAGAAATGACAACTCACATAAGGAAAACTTATTAAGTAAAAAAGTCACAATGATTCTTATCTACATAGGATATGTGCCACTTAGTTATTTTTTCCTTTATATACAGGAGGCCATTCTCTTCATTAATATTCATAATCATAGTGCATATACATGAATACTTTACAGATATATAAGGTACCCCATAAGGGAACCCTCTTGGTGCACCCAATATCTTAGGCATAACTCATAGGAAATGAACATATGAGTCCCCTGACTCAGCTATTTAAGAAGACAACAAGGTTAAACCACTATATTACTTCTGATTATAAATACAACCTAACTTAATAATTACATATGTAACATGATTCAACCATAATTTCCTCCTGGAATAAGCAACAGACAAGGTTAACGAAAGACAAGGTTAATCGCACCCAAGGATTAACCAAACAAGGTTAACCACACCCAAGGATTCTTTTCCGTCCCACAAATGATCCTTTATAGGAAACCAAGGAAAGGTCATGATTTAGACTAGATATGTATTTTTCATTCGTATACTGAGTGGGAAAATTGTAGTGCATACCTTACGCTAGTATTGTTGATATGTTAGATTTGAGCCATATTTTAAAACCAAGCACTATATAGATGGTACGTACCTTTTGTAGAATATAATGCAAATGCCTTAGATCTTGAATCATAGTTACAATTATTCTCGATTTGAATGCAGAGATATGAATTGCAATCATATAGATATTTCAGATTTCAATAAGTAGAGAGCTAAATCGCAAATCCAATAACTAGAGATTCAAATCCCAATCATACAGATATATCATATTCAAATAAGCAGAGAGATAAATCACAAATCCAATAAACAAATATTCAAATTGCAATCATACAGATATCCCAGATTCAAATAAGCAGAGAACTAAAACACAAATCCAATACAGAGATTCAAATTGAAACCATGCAGATATCTAAGATTCAATAAGCAGATATTCAAATAAAAAACATACAATTATATTAGATTTGATAAGCAGATATTTAAATCCAATCATACATATAACTCCAATTTTGATCTATTCTAAACACAAGGAGGGTTGCATCGTAATCACCTAAATGAAGTATCTCAGATCTGAATGTAATCATTAAGTAGAGATTTAAAATGTGAACCTACTACTATTCATTGTAGAAAAATGGCCATGAATCACACCAGATCTTGAGTCCGCATTGAGATGCTGATAAATCATTATTATGCGACCGCTGGTAGGTAGGATGTTGGTTCAAGAGAAGGATGTCCAACTCTTACACAACGTTCGTGGTTTCTTGAAAACGCAAGCAACTCAAAGTTGATGACCCAGGAAAATTGATCCAGTAGCAATGTCCCCAAAACTCCTGTTATCTCCCAAAATAAATTTATTTTGATAGTATGAATAATTTGAGTAATGTCATGAAAGATTTAAAGATGACTAACAAATTGAAAGTCTCTATTTGTGCTATAGTTGTAGAAATTGGAAGTTTTAGCTTTCAGTGGCTTAGGCGGGGTTCTTAATAGCTCATTAGCCACCAAAAGGCTTTATTTCGGCAGCTAACAGTGTGACACAGGATAAAGGTTAACCACCGAAAGTAGGCCCGATCGAGTAAATGGTAAAATCACTTTCGGTGGCTTAGGCGAGATTTCAAAAAACTCATTAGCCACCGAAAAGTGCTACTTTCAGCAGCTTAGTGAACAGTCAAAGAAGGGCATTAACCACTAAAAGCAGGAAAAAATGCGTTGGGGAAAAAGCAGTTTTTGTGGCTTAGGAAAAAGTTCTGACGTTTCATTAGCCACCGAAAGGATGGGTTTTTGGTGGTTAAAAGCGATTTTTGGAGAGACCACTATCTATCGAAAGCTGAGTTTCACCGCGACATTGGGAAAACGGTTTTGGTGGCTTGGGAAAAAGGGATATCATTTCATTAGCCACTGAAAGCCATCTTTTTGGAGGCTAGAAAACAAATTCCTAAAGGTTGTTAACCACCGAAAAGGTAAAATATGGAAACAGTTATAAATCTATCAAATCAAAGCCCATCAGCAAAAGCAGCAATAATTAAAGGGTGTGTAAACCATCGAAAGGACAGGGGGCTGCATAATTATGTGAGGAAATGAGTAAGGAGATCATTATTTGAAACTAATAAGGACTGATGTGATGAAACCTTCCTTCTCCCTCTATCTTTCCACCAAACTGCAAAAAATCCAAATGAGTATCCAGGGTTGATTTTAACATGATTGTTGGGCAAGGGGTCTCGAAAAGATCAACTGAAGCCATCACCCTTTCACCTCAACATCAATCATGCAGGATAAATCCCTCATAATCAATGCCAAATCTCCATAAGAAATCCATCTCTGAGAAGAAGCCTCCTAAAACACTATCATACAGAATTTGAATTTATTGTTGTAGGTACCTAGGAGTGGAATTCAGCAAGATGAAGAAGGGAGGACTTGCTCTCAGGCAAGAGTTGGGAGATATCAGCTACCTGGAGGCACATCCAGAAGTCTGTCAATTTTTCAAGGATGTTGGCTTCTATAGGTTTTGTGAGAAGATTCAAGGTTCACACCAATAGGTGCCTGAGGCATTTGCCCTCTCTTTCAATGGCTCCCAGATAGTCATAGGCAAAGAAGAATTCATGATAGATGAAACCCTAATTATTGAATTGATTGAACTCCCTGGCACAGGAGAGAAGTGGTTTAAGAACACCCTACCAAAGGATGTAGTGTTCATATCTTACCTGAAGCCTAAACATAGGGAGGTGGTGTGGAAGAAAAGTGTACCATCCTCCTGGCTAGAAGAAAGGTGGCAGCAGCTGCTGAAGGCCATTGTGGTCTAAATAACATGTGAAGGGAGATATAACAAAGCTATGATTTTCCATTTTAAATTGATGAACCACTTCACAGGGAGAAGCCCACTGAATTTGCCTTTTTACTTACACAGGATTTTGGCAAAGATGGCACACCAGGTGAAGGCCCAACCAACTAAGATTGCTGGCAGACTGTCTCATCATGGCCTTATCCAACTTCTGAGCCAAGAATTGATGAAAAGGAGGAATATGGCATGGTCTTATTTCTTATTTAGGAATGGTTTTGAAACAGGCCTTTAGCCAGAAGAAAAGGGGAAGCCTCCTGATAAAAAATCCAGCACGCCAAGAAGTGGGAAAAGGAAGAGAAGGGCTATATCCCCAGTAGTAGTATAACAACTTCCTTCCTCTTCCAAATCCAACAAGGTCAAAAGAAACTTGGATTTTAGTGAAAAGGGCCAAGAAGTTGCAACACACAGTGAGAAGATTTTGAACCTTCCCTACTTAGATTCAGAAGAGGTATAGGAGGAAGGTTTAGACCTAGCTTTACAAGTTATAGAAGACATTGAAGAGATCCCATCACCTACACCAAAAGAGAAGGATGAAACAGTAGAGAAGGATTCCTCTAGCAAGCCCAAGAATCAAAGGATAAATCAGTTGTTGAGGAAAGTGTATGAGATGGAGATTTTGGAAAGAGAGATAAAGAAAAATAATGCTGCATTGACCAGTAGGAACAAGTTATTGCATAAATATTACCTAGAGCAGAGAGAAAGGTATATTTTCCTAAAGAGACTAAATAAAAGGTACTTGAAAGACAACATAAGATTGTACAGAATGATTAGGCTTCAGAGACTGCAGCTAAAGGTGGCCAAGCAAAACCCTAGCACCCACCTCACATTGGAAACCCTAGATGAAGCCATAGTAAGCCTTTAGCTTCCAGAAGCAAGCCAGGCTGCTGTTAACCTTCCTAACATAGAGCCTGCTGAAGAAGAAAGCTGAGCAGAAAAACTAGAAAGAACAATTTTGGAGGCAACCTAAGAATTTTTGAAGAACAGGGATTTCGGTGGCTTAGGCAGACGCTGAGGTAGTTCATTAGCCACTGAAAGTGCTGCTTTCGGCAGCTAACCATTCTGATATTTTCCCCTCTTAACCACCAAAAGCAAATATAGGCATAGGATCAATTTTTGACATGCAGGACCAGTTTTGGGCTAACATGGATGGCTCAGGGGCAAAGTATAAAGATGAAGGATGCCGAAGAAAACATCAGGGAAGGTATGCTTCAGTTTTGCTGTGACATAACAGTAGAAAAGGTCACCAATATGTAACTGTCAAAGTGAAACAGTGACTTAACCAGTAGAGGACTAGTGGCAGTGATTTCCAGCAGTTACTTTAGTTATCAAAAGGTTCATACAGTGAACGAATTCTACAATTAGTTAGACTAGTAGTTAATTGGGGTTTTTAAACCTAATTTTGCAAAAAACAATTATTTTGTCTATTTTTATTAAATCATATCCAAGTTTTCAGGATCTGAGTATTTTTGTAAAGGCTATAAATCCTAAGACTTATTTTATTGAAAGGGTTCGACTTTGAGGACTTGTAGACCATTGCTATTGTCAAGCTTCTCATATTGCTCATGACCTAATATAACTCTTTTGTTATCATATGTTCATATTCCATTTTCTGTCTTATTTGTGCTTATGCTTGAATGTGTTATTTAGGTTTTATTCATATTAATTGATGTCCTATAGCTGTCACCCTATTGGCATATTGATTTGATTTGAATTATAAGTGCTTTCCTTGTCATGATTAGCCATTTATATATATATATATATATATATATATATATATATATATATATATATATGTTTTATGTATGAATCTGCCAGCATGATAAGTTCTCCATCTCTGCACAATATTGTCAACCTCTGAACAGTGGTAATTAGAAACCTTAATATCCCTAATTGAGTTTCATGCATGTCTTGAGAGTCTGAGGTTTATAGGTCACCTGACTTGATCCACTTAGAAAACCATAAAAATATTTAAGTTACCAGGCATCCTCAAGCTGCAACCTAGAGGAGTTTCCTGGAGTGATAACAAATTGGTGCCATTGTTGGGGAGAGGAGACTGAAGCTCAGCTTCCCTGGGAGACGACATAGATCCTTGATTTGATGATAGACAAAGCTTGGAAATTATTCTAGTTGTAATGATCTATCTGGAAACTCCATTTAAATAAGGTGGCTTCAAGAAGACCAAGTACCAGAGAAAACCCTCAAGGGCCACCAGCAACACCTGTGTCAGATCCAAAAGAGATTCTGAGAAGAGCTAGGGCTTCATTAAGGTAGACCACTGTTATGGAGAGAAATTCCTATGGCTTGGGGTACCACAACAGACAGCTTGACTCCAGAAATCAATCCTTTCCAATATGCAATAGAAATTAAATGTCTAACACTAAAGGATCAGACCTCATACCTTATTCCGAACGGTTGAAGTAGATCCCCGTTGAGCTTTCCAATCTTTAGCTTGAATTGATCTGTTACTTCCTCAACAACAAGTAAACAATACAAGCATTCTATATATCATGGTGTTAGATCTATTCTAGCATATACAATCAATAATGTAAAAGCATTTGACATAATCCAATGGAGAACATATTCATTCAAACACACATTATTGGACAGGAAAAGATATTTCTATTAATATAAATTAGATATTACAAGATACAACCTCTGACGGCATGTTTGCGAACTGGAGAAACTGAATCCCCCACTTGGGCCTCCACCACTTCAATCCTCCATCTCTCAATAGCAAGCTCACAAGAAAAATGAAAGCTTGGGAAGAACACAAAAGTGCTCCAAGGGACAAAGGGATGCAGACTCAAGCATAAGTTCTGGCAACAATGGACTATAGTTTCATTACTCTCAATTCTCTCTTATGCCTTCAATGTACTAAGGGGTTCCTTATATAGCTTTTCAAAAGGGTAATGAAAGGTCGAATCTGAGCGATCTCAAGGCATAGGGAAGGCTAGGAGTCAAATGAGTCAGATCCATGTCAAGGAAAACTCCAAAAGGATTTGGATTATGCACACATCCCGGTGTACGCGGTTTTAGTGGTCAAACCCGCATATGTATGCGCTTATAGGTTTAAAAGTCGCGTATAGCATTTTTCATGTGTTTTTAGGGATGATCAAGGAAACATCAAAGGACAAAAATTGGTCCATAGGGTCTAAGGAGTCTGCAGGGAGACAGGGGAAGGCCATACAAATTGTGATTCACCTAGAGTGGTGAAATATGCTATAACAGATGCCCCCTAATGTGTGAGGTCAGAGGGGTCATACGATGGCCAAAATACATTATAAGTCCATCCCAGAAGTGGAGTGATGAAGGATTCCAAATGGAATACCAGCCATCCAATCAGCATAGTACAATAATACAACTCTGCATATAACTGCAAATACATATAGCAATCCTGGATACATAAGAGTACAATGGCCATGAATATGCATGATACATGATATCACATATGTGGTCATCGCCACGTACAATATACATACATCAGAATCTCCATGATGAAGATATACAAAGGACCATGATCTCCAAAATGGCTGAAGATATACAATAGATCAAGATCTCCATAGTGGCTGGAAATGTCTGACATACACTGGAATCAAGTCACGAGAGCTGAAATATCATGAACACTGGCATGATCAAGGAGGTATCATATAAGAGATGCCACCAATCTAGAAAGTCTTCTACACAAACCGCTACGAGTACATGTCCTACTATGTGAATAGAGGTGTCGAGGTCGAACATAGTAGTCCATCGTCTGATTATCGATCATTAATGTATACCGTTAACAGACGCGAGATCACCCATCGATAATGAAAATGGGAATCAAGGTACTAGAGTGCAAACTAACAAGTGTGAATAAATGAGTTGAGGTTGAACACTTGAAAGGATCCATCGATCAGGGGACATTGATGTACTCCCAAGAAACTGTCGATGGCGAGAGAACCTGCCACTGATGACTGCAAGTCTCAAGGCACTCAAAATGACTATAGACTCCAATCCCAGAATAAATGATCTGAAGTCGATGGGATGAAATCCGCTGGAAGGAGGGCAGTAAGGCATCCCCCATCATCCAACACGAGGTACTCAGCAAAGCTGTATAATGTGGAAGGACTCGATCATAAAGTGCACGAACCAGTAATTGTACCGGGAATGGCTGACTCAGGTTTCAACTTCCTTCGAACAAGAGCATAACGGCGTATGGTGACTGAATGAAGGCAGCATAGACTCGATATACAAACGAGGACATCTCTGTGACACAGGAGGAATCAACAGAGGCTCCATAGAGACTGGAAGCTTAACCGGTCGGTGGAGATAAACTCAGATAAATGAGTACAGCTCCTAAAGTCAAACTATAACCCAACCAATGGATGTGATATACAGTGCTTTGTTCGAAGGCGACATGACTCAATAGCTGCCAAAGATAACATCTTTCCTTGTCCAGCTTTTTGGTTTTTTTATTTTTTTGGACTTTTTCAGTTATTTGAAAATCTTGAAAAAATAATAAACTAGCTTTATAGTTACAAACTAGGAGGAGACGAGTGTCATAAGGGAAAACAAACTAGTTCCAAGCAGTGGAACATACCTATGCTCAATGCAAGGATACATGTGTAGGATATCGACACTCGGGGGAAAATCCCCTCCCGGTAAAAAGGGAATCAAGCTGTGAAGGATATAAAAAATGGCTCTGCATGGCTAGACATGAGACAAGCTCGGGCTATATGGCTGAAACACAATGTCAAGGGAGCCAACATAGAGCTCAATAAGGTAGGAAAAGCTCATGATAATGCATTCACAACTTGACATGAGGGAGTCCTGAGCGAAATAGGCCAATATAAGATCAAGAGGAGTATTAGGCTCTTGCGAAATGTCATGGCAGTACTATACAACAGACTCCCACACCCTAAAGGAGAAACCATCGGCATGGGCACCAAATGCACATAAGGTGCTAACTAGGGTACCCATGTAAGGTGAAGCTCTACCACTCGTATCATGCCACTTCTAAAGTAGCAAGAAGGTTCCATGACATAATAGAGTGGGTTCGTACCTAAGGTCATGGTGATATGGTCACAAGGTCATGAAAAATGCAAACGGTGGTGAAACCTAACCTATATGCCAGTTTAGTCATGATACCTGAGATCGGCATGAACGGTCAATCCAACGGCTGAAACGGCATTGAAAAAGGTCTTCTACAACACCAATTATGTCAAAAACAGTCCAAAATGGTTAGAAAATGTCGAAACTATAGGAAAGGGGGTAAAATTTTTCTATAAATAGTAAAAAAAATTCTATAAATCCCCAGCAGAGTCACCAATTCTGTTACGGAGAGAAATTCCTATGGCTTGGGGTACCACAACAGACAACTTGACTCCAGAAATCAATCCTTTCCAATATGCAATAGAAATTAAATGTCTAACACTAAAGGATCAGACCTCGTACCTTATTTCGGATGGTTGAAGTAGATCCCCATTGAGCTTTCCAATCTTTAGCTTCAATTGATCTGTTACTTCCTCAACAACAAGTAAACAATACAAGCACTCTATATATCATGGTGTCAGATCTATTATAGCATATACAATCAATAATGTAAAAGCATTTGACATAATCCAATGGAGAACATATTCATTCAAACACACATTATTGGACAGGAAAAGATATTTCTATTAATATAAATCAGAGATTACAAGATACAACCTCTGATGGCACGTCTGGGAACCGGAGAAACTGAATCCCCCACTTGGGCCTCCACCACTTCAATCTTCCATCTCTCGATAGCAAGCTCACAAGAAAAAGGCAAGCTTGGGAAGAACACAAAAGTGCTCCAAGGGACAAAGGGATGCAGACTCAAGCATAAGTTCCGGCAACAATGGACTATAGTTTCGTTGCTCTCAATTCTCTCTTATGCCTTCAATGTACCAAGGGGTTCCTTATATAGCTTTTCAAAGGGTTAATGAAAGGTTGAATCCGAGCAATCTCAAGGAATAGGGAAGGCCAGGAGTCAAATGAGTCAAATCCATGTCAAGGAAAACTCCAAAAGGATTTGTATTATGCACACATCCCGATGTACACGGTTTTAGTGGTCAAACCCGCGTATGTACGTGCTTATAGGTTTAAAATTCACGTATAGCATTTTTCATGTGTTTTTAGGGATGATCAAGGAAACATCAAAGGAAAAAAAGTGGTCCATAGGGTCTAAGGAGTCTGCACCGGGACAGGGGAAGGCCATACAAAGTGTGATTCACCTAGAGTGGTGAAATATGCTATAACAACCAGCAGTGATGCAAAAGAAGCCACATCAGGTATTTCAAGAAATATTTTTGCTATTATTTCTTCTGCTAAAACACTTAATTCTCAGGAATTTATAAATACATCAGAAAATTTTAGGGTTTGGGCATCTTCAAGCACTGCTGCTTATGAAGATCCAATCCCTAGTGACTCCACTAACATAAGTTTACCACCACCACCTTCTCAGCTACTACCTACAACAGTACTACCTTCCTCCACCCTTTCCATACCCATTTCAAATATGGCTGCCCCTCAATTGACCTAAATATAAAGGATCATGGTAGCTAGGTATGCCCCCCTAAATTTGCCTAACCCTCTCTCCACCATGCCCACTGAAGACTACCTCATGTACATTCCTAAGTTCACAGGAGAGGGAGATTTCATAGCTAAAGAACATCTAGAGTAATTTTACAGTTATGCTGAGAACATTAATATAGAACAGGAAGATGTTTGGACTAGGGTTTTTGTACAAAGCCTAGATGGTCAGGCTAGGAAATGGTTCAAAGAATTTCCTGTTGGATCAGTAGCAGGCATTGAAGCCCTAGATGACATCTTTATAAAACATTGGGGAGAGAGGAGAGACCACCTATATTATATCATGGAGTTCAGCAACTTGAAAAGAGAGAATGAGGATTCTGTCTCCAACTTCACCAAGAGGTTCAACAATATGTACAGCAAGATTCCCACTGAAATCAAGCCCACTGATACCTCAGCCTGGATAACTTATGCAAATGCCTTTGAATCTGATTTATGCCTGCTTCTCATATAAAGGAGGTCTGCCTCCTTATCACTCATGCAGGATGCTGCCCTGTTATAGCTAATTTTACCACTCCAGGTGAATCACACTTATATGGCCTTCCCTTGTCCCGCTGCAAACTCCCTAGACCCCTTGGACCATTTTTTATCCTTTGATGTTTCCTTGACCATCCCTAAAAACATGTGAAAAATGATACACGGGACTTTTAAACCCTTAATCGCGTATATATGTGGGTTTGACCACTAAAACCTCATACATCGGGATGTGTACAAAATCCAAATCCTTTTGGAGTTTTCCTTGACATGGATCCAACTCACTTGACTCCTGGCCTTCCCTATGCCTTGAGATCGCTCGAATTCGACCTTTCATTACCCCTTTGAAAAGCTATATAAGGAACTCTATGGTACATTGAAGGCATATGAGAGAATTGAGAGCAAAGAAACTATAGTCCATTGTTGCTGGAACTTATGCTTGAGTCTGCATCCCCTTGTCCCTTGGAGCACTTTTGTGTTCTTCCTAAGCTTGCCTTTTGCTTGTGAGCTTGTTATCGAGAGATGGAGGATTGAAGTGGTGGAGGCCCAAGTGGGGGATTCAGTTTCTCTGATTTGCAGACGTGTCGACAGAGGTTGTATCCATTGTAATCTCTAATTTTATATTAATAGAAATATCTTTTTCTGTCCAATAATGTATGTTTGAATGAATATTTTATCCATGGATGTTTTCAAATGCTTATACATTGTTGAGTATATATGCCAGAATAGATCTAACACCAATATATATAGTATGCTTATATTGTTTACTTGTTGTTGAGGAAGTAATCTATCAATTCAAGTTGAAGTTGGAAAGCTCAACGAGGATCTACTTCAACCATCTGGAATAAGGTACGAGGTCTGAACCTTTAGTGTTAGATATTTAATTTCTATTGCATATTGGAAAGGATTGATTTCTGGAGTAAAGTTGTCTATTGTGGTACCCCAAGCCATAGGAATTTCTCTCTGTAACAGAATTGGTGACTCCGCTGGGGAGTTCTTAGTAGTTGTCCTTTGGGGGTTTTCTATCGGCATTCAATGACTTTGAATTGCTCTTTCTCTCTTGTTTTTGTGTCGGGTTTGGGGGCATGTTTGCCTAGTAGTGTCTGATTGTTGTGAAGTTTGTCTCAGCTTGTCTATTTGCCTTGATTTTTATGCAAATTTCTTCCTGTATGCGAGTTTTGAACTCACAGTCGCGTATACACGCGATTTTCTCTGCTATTTCCGCGTATACACGTGGTTTTCTCTGCTATTTCTGCGTATACACGCGGGTTTACTACGAACAGTCGCGTATGCCCTTAGTTTTTCCTTTTAGTGGAAGTTAAATGGTTGTTGGGTGAGTTGTGATGATTGCTGAGTCTCCTTTGATACTACCAAAGTCTGTATACACCTCTGTTTCTGACCAGAGACGTTCTTTTTTAGGGTAAATTTTTTTTTTTTAAAGAATGTTCTTGTCATTGCATTTTTTATTTTTTGTTTTGGGATTAGTGCATTAGACTTCTTTTACCTTAGTGCTTTGCTTGAGTGGTGCTTGAGTGTGCTTGCAGAGTCCCAGGGTTGTAGAATCATTCTTTTGATTTTTATATCTCATTTTATTTCAAAAAATCCAAAAATATTTGCTTATCATCATGCATTGCATTTTGCATAGTACTTGCACTAGATTTTCTTTAGAGTATTAGTCAGGATTTCATATAGGAAATCTTGCATCTATCATTTGAAGAAAATTGTGCATTTCACGTAGTAGCATACCCTGTTTTCATGGACACAATGCATTTGCATTGATTTTTAGGTGTGCATTTTACTTCATGTTGTGTCATAACACCATTAGTTGCACGGCCATATCCCTCTTTTGAGTAATAAAGCCAATTAAAATCAACGCTTAAATAAAATGAACTACACTATTTTATTTGATAGGGTTCACCAACAAGATTAGGTTTTAGGGTATTGGAATAGTTTATTGTGAGTAAATTCTCCAAGACCACTAAACGACAACATGTATGTGTCTGTCCAGGTGAGTGTGTGAAATCCTTGGTATAACCAGTGTTTCTCAGGATCCTCCTCTCGAAAGGGAGTAAAGCATGAGGCAGTGTGAGTGGTTATTGATTGGGATGGCCCCTAGTCATAACTCAGTAGCACCGGAGATATTTCCAGGATTGTATTCATATCTGGGGGCTCTTTCGAGAGTTTTGAGCTTTGCTACCTTACCCATACGGTCAATTCCACCTGCGACTATCCGCCTGAGCATTGATTATATTGAGGTGACCTTAGTGGCCTTACCTAGGATATCGAGGGGGTACTTTGCAGGGGTTATTCTACAGGTGTCATGGCCAGGTTGGAGTCGGACAGCACAATCGCTTTACGCATTGAAGCTGAGGGCCACAATAATTGGTTACGTACCTCCGCTTGTTGTGTATGGGAGTCTCAAGCCTCTCCTAGGAGAGAAATAATTGCTTCATTCAGGAGCTCACATATCCTCCCCTTGGTTTGCTTGTATTTTTATGTATATTTTCCTAAGAGTGTGCTCTTTGTGCACTAGTTGGCCTTTGGGATCGTGGTTACTTAAGTATATTTATGCTCTCTCGAGTTCGGGTCCTTTTATTTTCGGCATGCCTGGTATCTTATCACCCGTCCTTCGTCCTAGTACGGACCCTGGTGTTAGACTTGGGGGAATCACAACCCCTTACCGTGCTCATAGATTTGGGAATGGTCATCCTCTACTCCATTTGTGGAGGATTTTTATTCCCTTCGCTCGGTCTTTACACCAATAGTCACCCTCATGGGGGTGGTAGTTGATGCGTGAACATTGGGTCCACACCTTACTTTCCATTTTATGTCCCATTGTTCACTGCATTGTTTCCTTTGGGTACAGTTGTCATGATCATTCCTCCCTATATTCTATAGTTTGGATTCTTTATTGACTATTTTGGGTTGTTTTGGACTAATATGGTTGTCATGTAGGGTCCAATTTTTATACACTCTCTCTGAGGTTTTGACCCATTCGTTCCTATCACAGGTATTATGTCTGAACTGGAATATAGGTTAGGATATCACATCTGCTTGCACTTATGCATTTCCTTATGACCGTTCCATCTTAACCTTAGGTACAAACCCATTCCATGATATCACAGAACCTTCATGTTGTTGTTAGAAGTGGTACTATGTGAATGGTAGAGCTTTCCTATACATGGGTGTCCTAGTTAGCTCCCTTTTGCATTTGGTACCCATGCTGTGAGTCCTCTCTTAGATCCGGGAGTCCCTTTTAGTCCTGCCATGTCCTTGAGCAAGAGCTTCATACTCCTCTTGAACTTTATGCTAGCCATTTCCCTCAGGACTCCCTTATGTCAAGTTGTAATTACATTATCATGAGCTTTTCCTGCCTTATTGATCCTTACGCCGGCTTCCCTGACATTGCGTTTCAGACATATAGCTCGAGCTTGTCTCATGTCTAGCCATCCAGAGCCATTTTATATATCCTTTGCAACTTGATTCCCTTTTCACTGGGAGGGGATTTTCCCCTGTGTGTCGATATCCTACATATGTGTCCTTGCATTGAGCATAGCTATGTTCCACTGCTTGGAACTAGTTTGTTTTCCCCTATGACACTCGTCTCCTCCTAGTCTGTAACAATAAAGAAGTTTTATTCTTTTTCAAGCTTTTTAAATATTTGAAAAAGTCCAAAAAAATAAAAAAACCAAAAAGCCGGACAAGAAAAGATGTTATCTTTAGCAGCTGTCGAGTTGTGTCACCTTCGAACAGAGCACTGTATATCACATCCATTGGTTGGGTTTGTAGTTTGACTTTAGGAGTTGTACTCGTTTATCTGATTTTATCTCCACCAACTAGTTAAGCTTCCAGTCCCTATGGAGCCTTTTCGATGCCTCCTATGTCGTAGAGATGTCCTAGTTTGTATATCGAATCTATGCTGCCTTTATTCAGTCACCATTCACCATTATGCTCTTGTTCGAAGGAAGTTGAAACCTGAGTCAGCCATTCCTCAGTTATCTTGACTTTGCATGTTGGCCATTCCCAATACAGATACTTGTTCGTGCACCTTATGATCGATTCCTTCCACATTATACATCTTTGCTGAGTACTTCGTGTTTTATTATGGGGGATGCCTTAATGCCCTCCTTCCAGCAGATTTCATTCCATAGACTTCAAATCATTTATTCTGGGATTGGAATCTAGAGACATTTTGAGTGCCTTAAGACTTGCAGTCATCAATTGTAGGTTCTCTCGCCATCGACAGTCTTTGGGAATACATCAATGTCCCCTGATCGATGGATCCTCTCAAGTGTTCAACCTCAACACATTTATTCACACTTGTTATTTTGCACTCTTGTACCTCGATTCCCATTTTCATTATCAGTGGGTGATCTCGCGTCTGTTAACTGTATACATCAATGACCAGTAATCAGACTATGGACTACTATGTTCGACCTCGGCACCTCTATTCACATAGTAGGACATGTACTCATAGTGGTTTGTGTAGAAGACCTTCTAGATTTGTGGCATCTCTTATATGCTGCCTCCTTGATCGTGCCAGTGTTAATGAGATTTCATCTCTCGTGACTTGATTCCAGTATATGTCAGACATTTCTAGCCATTATCGAGATCTTGATCCATTATATATCTTCAGCTATTATGGAGATCATGGTCCTTTGTATATCTTCATCATGGAGATTCTGATCTATGTATATTGTATGTGGCGATGACCACTTATTTGATATCTTGTATCATGCCTATTCATGGCCATTGTACTCTTATGTATCTGGGACTACTATATCTATTTGCAGTTAGTTATGTGCAGAGTTGTATCATTGTACTATGCTGATTGGGTGGCTGGTATTCCATTTGGGATCCTTCATCACTCCACTTCTGGGATGGACTTATAATGTATTTCAGCCATTGTATGACCCCTCTGACCTCACACATTAGGGGGCATCTGTTATAACTGATTTTACTACTCTAGGTGAATCACACTTATATGGCCTTCCCCTGTCCCGCTGCAGACTCCCTAGATCCCTTGGACCATTTTTTGTCCTTTGATGTTTCCTTGACCATACCTAAAAACATGTGAAAAATGATACACGCGACTTTTAAACCCTTAATCACGTATATACACGGGTTTGACCACTAAAACAGCGTACATCGGGATGTGTACAAAATCCAAATCCTTTTAGAGTTTTCCTTGACATGGATCCGACTCACTTGACTCTTAGCCTTCCCTATGCCTTGAGATCACTCGGATTCGACCTTTCATTACCCCTTTGAAAAGCTATATAAGGAAATCTATGGTACATTGAAGGCATATGAGAGAATTGAGAGCAAAGAAACTATAGTCCATTATTGCCGAAACTTATGCTTGAGTCTGCATCCCTTTGTCCCTTGGAGCACTTTTGTGTTCTTTCTAAGCTTTCCTTTTGCTTGTGAGCTTGCCATCGAGAGATGGAGGATTGAAGTGGTGGAGGCCCAAGTGGGGGATTCAGTTTCTCCGATTCGCAGACGTGCCGACAGAGGTTGTATCCATTGTAATCTCTGATTTTATATTAATAGAAATATATTTTCCTATCTAATAATGTATGTTTGAATGAATATTTTATCCATGGATGTTTTCAAATGCTTATGCATTGTTGATTATATATGCTAGAATAGATCTAACACCAATATATATAGTATGCTTGTATTGTTTACTTGTTGTTGAGGAAGTAATCTATCAATTCAAGCTGAAGTTTGAAAGCTCAATGGGGATCTACTTCAACCGCACAGAATAAGGTACGAGGTCTGATCCTTTAGTGTTAGATATTTAATTTCTATTGCATTTTGGAAAGGATTGATTTATGGAGTCAAGCTGTCTGTTGTGGTACCCCAAGCCATAGGAATTTCTCTCCATAACATGCCCTAGAGGTAGAATCTAACATTGTGGCATCTCAGAAGGTCAAAAGAAAGATAGATAGGAAGAAGAAACCAACAGACCCTATGGGGGCTTCTTCATCAGAGAACAAGATTGACAAAATGACCAAACTGTTAGATAACCTGACTGCTGAAATGTCTAAGCTAAAGGACCGAGGACAAACACCTATGAGAGGTAAAGGGCCAAGTGATTTTGTTCCTTGAAACCCTAATTTTGTCCTTTAGAGAAGAGGCAACCCCCAGTTCAGATCCTTATAAGGGAAAGGACTCAAGGGGAAGATCAGAAAATCATAGGTCCTTTTCAGAATTTTGTACTAGAAGAAGAGCCATAATTCATTGAGGAAGAAGGAGGGGCTAAAGACAACATCCACTGCATGGAAGATGAAGTTGACTATTCTTTTCTGACACGGGAAGAATATGAAGAAGCCCTAATTGATGAGAATATCAGTGAAGAAATGGTATATCAGGCTGGTGGTCAAGGAGGGTATAACCTGAGGTCCAAGCTGGTTGCTCCCCTTAAGAAGACTGTTGTTCCTGCCAGTCAGCCTGCTGCACCAGCTAAAAAGGCTACTGTTTTACCAAAGAAAATGGATGTCATTCCAAAACCATTGCAAAAACCAGTACCTTCATCAAGCCCTGACCATGTCCAACTCAAAGCTCCAGTACATGAGGTAAGGTTTCCTGATAAACTGCATTATTATTTCAACCTTGAGTCAGAGATTCAGAAATTGAAGATCCCTTTCCCATTAATCAACCTAATGAAAAATGATGCATTCAAATCTTCCATACTGAATTCTCTTCAGCCAAAGGTACACATTGATATTGACTTTGTAAATCTACAAGATGATAAACCTATTGTAACCCTAGGCCCTATGATCGAAGACCTAAAGGATTCATGCCCACCTTTTTACATATCCTTGAATATCCATGATAAAGTCCTTCATAATTGTCTGCTAGACTCAAGAGATTCCCATAACCTAATACCAAAAGCTATGATGGATGAGCTTGGTCTCAGCATTACAAATCCCTACCATGATTTGTTCTCCTTTGACTCTAGAAAGTTCAAGTGCTTGGGCCTCATCAAAGACCTTGTTGTAAACCTATCTCTATTATCAACCCAAATGGCACTTCTACGTTCGAGTGCCGACATTCCCTATGTTGGTACACAAAAGGACATTTTAGGATTGAAGATTTCCAAAACACTATAAATGGGCATGACATGAGATGCATTTATCTTTCAACCAGCTTACCACATTATTTTTCTAAGTGTTGATTGGCGTACGTGACTATCTTCATTGAAACTTGCGTACATACGTGACTATTCCCATTGACAACTCGTGTATTGTATGCGAATATCTCCATTGCAACCCGCGTACATGATCATATGTGGGTTTCCTTTAAGCAACTCGTGTGTCATACGTGGGTTTCCTATATTAATAGTCGCATACATCTCCATTCGACATTAAAAAATATAAATCACGATTAATGGAGATTATTTGGGCCCTAATCATTAACTACCCCAACCATCTCAACCTCCTCAACCTTCAAAACCACTCTATTTCCCAAAGTATAAATAGAGGCCTTGGGGAGGGCATTAATCAATCAAGTTTGAAAGCAAAGTTATGCTCGTGGTATATCTTCAGAAGTCTTGGAGCAGCAGAAATCAAATTCCTTTGGTTGCAGAGGAGTCCTTGTCTTAGGCATTGGGTTGTACACTTATCTCATTCACTGATTGTTAATAAAGAGAATTCTTCTTCCAACATTGTGTTGAGTCTCTTTCATGTATTATGATTGATGAATATATTCGATTAACCACTATATATATTGTTTATCTAACCTGTCATATATACATGTATAAGATTGTACTTGGAGAATTTACTCTTTGCAAGTGAAGGAGGTGCATCCCTGAAAGCTTTGGATAGAAGCAGAGTGGAAGAAGATCAAGCTTGGATCAACCGTTAGTAATTGGGTGAGTCCAATATTTATTCATATTTCCTTTCTATACTTCGCTAAAGCTAATTGTCTACAATTTTAGATGTAAGTTGGTAACCCCAGACCCTAGGTTACAAGGGTGTTTAATCCTGAGCAACAAAACTGGCGACTCCGCTAGGGAGCCCAGCCTGTTGTGGGTTAACTCTGTAGATCCTTACCCAGTGTTTTCTTTGATTCAGTGTCTGGTGTTTTGTCTTGGTTCATACTTGTAGTGGTGTTTGAAGGCCTTTATAATTTTTCCTTTTGTTGAAAAATTTTACTCCTGTACACGGGTTGTTGTGCTACACAGTCATGTACAAAGGTCTGTGTACGTGATTTGCTGTATTAGACAGTCGTGCACAGTACAAGGGTTTCTCTTGTGAATAGTCGCATATAAGTCTGAGCAATAAAAATTTTGGGGTTGGGTTGCTTGTCCCTGTCCTTCTATGTATTTTGTCTTGCTCATTGGTCTTTAGTACTGGAATTGCACTATAGGTTTGATAGCCCTGTTAACCATACTTTGTGCTTTTTGGTAAGCCCTTGAGTTTCTATTGGTTGGATTGTCTTTCTTTCAGCAATTTGAAGTGGATTTTCTTGTTGGGTGATAGGTCCAAGTGCTGGTTTTCTGAATCAGTGATCAGGGTTCTAAATACCGTATATCTCATTCTATTTCTGAATAGTGTTGGTTTGTCACTTGCCTTTGATTGATTTCAGCGTCTTCTATTCATTGTGTCTTCCCAGCTGGGTGTGTTCCAAGTCTTCCTTAGGTGGTTGATCTTTGGGTTTTATAAATCTGCTTTACTTCATTTTGCTTACTTTATATAGTTAGATTATTCAAGCATACTCAAGAATTTTGCATTTAGGTGCATTAGTAATCTTTGAGGAATTTGAAAAGTGAAAAGAAAAGCATTGAAAACATTTTCATTTTGCATATGGTAGTTTTACTTTCAGTTTTTAAATAAAATCTCAAAAATTACAAAAAATAAGTCTTAGTTTTCTCTTTCAAAGTTGCATTTTCATCAATTTATATTTACAACAAAAAAAAAGAGAATCTTGTTTTAAGTAGTGATCATTTGCTTTGAAATTGATTTATACACCTTTTTTTTACGTTTCGTATCGAGTCAATAACATCATATTCTTTCACTCCACTTTCCTTTTGAGTAAAATAGCCCTTAAAATGAACGCCATAATTAAAATTTATTGGTAATTTTTGTTTTATAGGGCCATACACCTACTAGCTTAGGCTATACTTGTGGGATAGGAAGTGTAAACTCCCCATAAGTACTTAAATTCAGACATAGTGGGCCAATCGATAGGTAAATCCTTATCTTTATCGATAGTACATGGGAATCTCCTCTCAAATGGGAGTTAATAACAAGGCCGCGTGGAGGCATTGGACTAAGGAAATAACCCTCTAATTCCTTGTCAAAACATAGACCAAGGTTTTTACGCAACTAGGGATTTTGTCCTAGACAGAGTTTCAAGCTCAGCTACCCTGCCCATGCATACAAATCAGGCTTGCGACTGTCCCCCCAGACTATTGGTATAGATAAGGTAACCTCTAGTCTCTTGACATCTAGGGTTTATACGTAGGTAAACCGAAAGGCTATTTTTGGTTCACCTTGGATGGGCTTGGAAGGTAACCCTTGTTGAAAGTGTAGGAGGGCGGTGGGTGATTTCTTCACTTGTGCCTAAGAACCTCTTCAAGGATTCCAAGAAACTGTCTCTCAGCTTTCTTCAGGAAAGCATATCTTGTACCCTTTGTGATTGTTGAGGCTTCAGGAAATTTTTGTAGTGATTGCTCTGTGGTTTTTCTGTGTTTATCCAACCTTAGGGTTTGAATAGTCAAATTTACAACCGTGGAGGACCAAGCTATCAGAAGGTCATGAAGGTTGCAAAACCTTCCTCCACTTATTACATCGGAACCTCCACCTCCCCCTCAAAGGCAGAGATTGGACATAGATGGTTCTTTTGAATTGATAGGAGTTAGTGAAGTTCCGAGTGAACTAGAACTTAGGGAAAACCGCTTCAATTTAAACACAGTTGAGATAGAAGACTTGTAGGCTAATGATTTTGCAAGGAATTTTAATACACATCTAACTGAATTAAACAATCCTATGATCATTCAGGTTCGTCCTTTCGATCCACCCATTATTGGTGTTCCTGTGGGCAGAATAATGTCTACTACAGGAGAAAGTTCTTTTATTTCCACCTCAGCCACTTCGGCTAAAGGGGTACTACCTCCCCCCAGTAAGTGACCCTAGGTCAAGTATACCTACTATGCCCTTAACTCCAGTGAGCCGAGTGGTTCAACCATCGGCTCCCACAAGCCTAGCAGGTGCTTCTGGTGGTATGGTCACTGGGATTACTACTGTACCTACAGTTCCTACTTCCTTCCCACACACTTCCCAGAGCAGTCCTATAGGGTCCTCGGCTTTTGTCTAAGGATTTCCTTGGTATGGGGGGAACATTGCCCCATCCACTCCATACGTAGGCCCAACACCCTCATATGTAGGGTTGCAATTTGGAAACACTAACCCTTATGGTCAAGGTTTTCAAACTCCAGTTTTAGCTCCGTTCACGAGCTCTCCCTTTTCGCTTTTTAGCATAGGGATACCTGCTCCCATATTTCAAACCCCAGTTTTGAATGGGGCAGCTAGAACCTCTTATACTGCACCTCACACAAACAATCATGTGGCTTATGGCTGGAATCCGTTCCAAAGCAACCCATCCACTTCACAATCAGTAGGAAGGGGTAACCCCACCTTCACATATGGGAATATGGGGGCAAGTCCCTCTAACCCCCAAACTGGTACTTTTAGTGCTCCGGTTAGACCTAAGCTTCCTTTCCTGGCAATGTTAAACTTGCCAGATTTGTCTAAATTGATGAATGACTCGGTGAGACATGATCCCTCCTAGCCACCCGTCCCTACCAAGCTGCCCTCATATATCCCAAAATTTGAAGTCAAAGTTGGTGACAATCCTGGAGCTCATGCCACCACTTTCCATTTATGGTGCTCTTCCAACTCACTGAATGAAGATTCAGTTTGGTTGAGGTTGTTCCAAAGAAATTTGATGAGTGCTGCAGCAAAATGGTACATTGAGTTGCCTTCTGTTACGTTTAGCAGTTTTTGGGACTTGGATAATGCTTTTCTTAGTCACTTCTAGCTTCCTATCTGATATGATTTCGAAACAGACTTGTTGTCTACCTTCTAGCAGAACAAGGCCACCCATATCTTGGATCACATCCAAGAGTGGAGGAGGCGAAAGAGCCTTATTAAAGCCACTATTCCTCCTAAGTTCTTATTAGAATGGTTCCTTAAATCCCTATTTCCTTATATATCTAAGGACGTATCTACTTCAGGAGTGACGAATGAGGAAGAAGCTATCCTCAGGGCCTAGAAACTAGATTTGATATATTCTTAGTCTAGAATCTTATATGATATTATCCCTGAGGCACCGAGGCCAACACACGATGCAAACAAACCTAATCCTAGACCCCATGTCGATGGTTTGGTGGGTTCGTGAATTCTCCCACTGCAGAATCTTTGGCCAAACAGCTCCATCAGCTGTCCATCAAACATTCTATAGCAGAGGTAGTAAAGGCTACCCCCTTACCCCAAAATGAAATTTTTTTTGCACAAACCTCTCAGAAGGTAAATCAGCAGCCCAGTGGGAAAAAGAAGAGAGGAAAGAAAGGGGAGGGAAACCAAAACAAGAAAAAACCCGCAAAACAATGCTGATGGGGTGAAGAAAGAAAAGAAGAAGGTGAAATTGCCATGTAAGTTTTGCCATGAATATCACCTCACCCATCTTTGTCCCCTTATGGAACAAGCTCAGAAGCTGTTAAAAGCTCAACAACCAACTGTCCTGAAGGATCCTTTTCCCCAAGGACATAATTCTACTTTAGCTTCAAATGCAGCAGGGAGCACCCCAAATGCCCCTAACCCCATTTATATTAACATGCTTTGATCCCAAACTTTACTACAGACCAGGAATAAGAACTATGAAAAAGAGACCTCGAAGAAGGGTAAGTCAATAGGTGAAACTTCTAACCCTCTCACGATTGAGAAACCTGCCAAAATTATGCCCAAGATACCAAAAGGTGTCTTTAAGAAGACCTTGCATAATACTAATGCTAGGGCTGCAGCAAACTACTCCTTAGTTGAAGACTTAGCCCAGACACCTTGTGCAATGTAGGCTTTAGAGGTGTTACAGAGTTGGCCCGCCCAGCGGGATGCACTCTTAGCAGCCTTAGGCAGTATGGACTCATTGAGTCTCATGGCGAAATTTAATTTGTCTGATGTCAAAATTTTCCTACCTTATCATGTAGCCTTATCGATAGATGTCATCCATGGAGGAAAGACCATTGGAAGGGCAGTTTTCAATGAGGGTGCTTCTACATGTGTTATGTCCTTGTCATGTTGGAAAGCTCAAGTCAAGTATAGACCTTCCCTGCCAGATAATGTTTAAATTTTGGAAGGTGTTTGAGAATGATGATGAGCTCAGTAAATTCCTTCATCTAGTAGATGCATTCTTTGATATACATATATATCAGGAAAACCTAAACATGGAAGAATCCCAATAGCTCAAGTTGAAAAATAAGTTGTTCATCAGAATATTGTCCAATTACCTAGCAATTATATACCTCGGGGTCTAGTACCTCTGGAAGATATTTTTTATCATAATGACACCCCTTTAAAGCCTACCAAAAGGGAGCAAGACCCTGCTATCCAAGAGAAAAACATAGGTAGCTAAATCCATCCAAAACTGATAAATCTATCCACTACGTTGACTGCTGATCAGAGGTCCAAATTTTGCAGCCTGATAAAATAATTTGTTCATATCTTTTCTTGGGAGTACAGTGACTTGAAAACCTATGACACCAATATCATCTAGCACAAGATTCCTTTGGAGAAGGACACCATCCCTTTCAAGCAGAAGCTGAGATCCATCAGTCCTCTCCTACTACCTGTAATTGAAAAATAAATCCATAAGCTCCTCAAAGCCAAAATCATAATCCCCCTCAGGTATTCCAAGTGGATTGCAAACCTAGTGGTGGTAAGGAAGAAGAATGGGGAGATCAGGTTGCGTGCGGATTTTAGAAACCTGAACAAATGTTCCAAAAAATAAAACTATCCGCTACCCAAGATGGAACACCTGTTGCAAAGAGTCTCGGGGGCTAGTGTCATGTCATTCCTGGATGGCTTCTCTGGATACAACCAAGTTGCTGTGCACCCTGATGACCAAGAGAGGACTACTTTTACCACCCCCTGGGGCACTTTGATGTATGCTAAAATGCCATTTGGCTGATGAATGCTGGGGCTACTTTTCAGAGAGCCATGAACGTAGATTTTGTAGGGTTGAAAGATAAATTTGTGCTTATATACTTGGATGACCTAAATATCTACTCTCACAACCATCATGACCATTTGTAGCATTTGAGGAGGGTATTTCTAAAGTGCAGGAGGTTTGGAATATCACTCAACCCTAAGAAGTCCCATTTTTCACTCAGTGAGGGGAAACTCCTAGGTCACATAGTCTCAGCTGAAGGTGTAAAGATTGATCTGGTAAGGGTGGAAGCAATCTAGAAGTTGTCCATACCGAGGTCAAAAATGGATATTCAGTCCTTTTTGGGTAAGATAAACTTTGTCAGGAGGTTCATCCCTAATTTCTTTGAGCTAGTAAAGCACATAACATCCATGCTAAGAAAGGATGCAGAAATAAAATGGATTGGCCAGGCAAGAAGCTCTTTTGAAGACATCAAGAAGGCTATCATGGAGGCCCCAACCCTGATTAGTCTAGACTATACCAATATTTTTTATATTTTCTTCTTTGCATCATATGACATAGTGGCAGCTATGCTGTTACAAAAATATGATGAGGGTCTCAATTATCCAATTGCATTCTTCAGTAAAACCTTGAGATATGCTGCACTGAAGTATGATCCAATTGAGAAACAGGCTTATGCTCTCATCAATTCATTGAATACCTTTAGGATTTACATTCTCCATGCAAAAGTTCTTTCCTATGTCCCTTCAGCTGTTGTGAAGGATGTTTTGACTCAGCCTGACATTGATGGAAAGAGGGCTAAGTGGATTTCCAAGCTCATTGAGTTTGATATAGAGGTGAATCCCACTAAGCTAGTAAAAGGACTAGGCCTAGCCAAACTCAAGGCTAAAGAAAACTATGAACTAATGGGGATAAACTTCACTTGTGTCAATTCAGCAAAATTGCAAACTGTAGTAGCAGCAGAGGTAGTTCAAGATTAGAATGACATTCAAATA
This sequence comes from Pseudotsuga menziesii, assembly GCA_001517045.1. Taxonomy (NCBI): domain Eukaryota; kingdom Viridiplantae; phylum Streptophyta; class Pinopsida; order Pinales; family Pinaceae; genus Pseudotsuga; species Pseudotsuga menziesii. The sequence goes on from LPNX010849138.1 coordinate 139,923, forward strand.
GTTGCTGAAAACCTATCTTCATGTGAGTGGTACTCAGGTATTATTCATTTTTTACAGAAATTAGAAGTTCCTCCTGGTCTCACTCCTAATTAAGCATGAGCTCTGAAATTAAAATCTATTAGATTTTGCATAGTTGATAAACTGCTGTACTGGAAGATCTGTCTGGGGTTTTGTTGAGATTTCTAGCTACAGAAGAATCAGATCAGGTCATTCATCACTTTCATTCCAGCACATGTGGGGGCCATAATTATTGGAAGACCACAGCCCATAAGATCTTGAGGGAAGGGTACTATTGGCTAGTCCTTTTTGCTAATGTATGTACTTTTGTAAGGGCCTGTGACTAGTGCCAAAGATTTATAGGGAAGCAACAGCTCAAATCCTGGCCCCATAGGCCTATTGTAGTGAATGGGCCTTTCCAGCAATGGGGTCTGGATATCACAGGTGAAATAAATCCATCTTCTAGTGGACAGCATAAATGGATCCTAGTACCCATAGACTACTTTACCAAGTGGATAGAGGCAGTACCCACCATGAATGCCACTCATCAGGTTATCTTGAAGTTTTTATATGAGAATACCTTTAGTAGGTTTGGCTTTCCAGTAAGGTTAGTAACTAATAATGCACTAGCTTTCAAATCCGGGGCATTGGTTAGAATGTGTGAGTCAATGGGCATTCAGTTGGTGCATTCCACATCCTATTATCCTCAAGGAAATGGCATGGCTGAGTCATCCAACAAAATCCTAGTCAGGATCATCAAAAAACTATTGGAGACAAATCAGAAAAGCTAGGATTCTAAGCTAAAGTTTTCTTTATGGGATGATAGGGTAACAGACAAAAGATCTATAGGGACTTCTCCATTCAAATTAGTTTATGGTACTGAGGCCATTTTTCCCATTCAGCTGATTCTGCCAGTGGCAAAATTATTTTAGGAAGAGGAAGATGAATCAAATGATATGGTGAGGAGGATGATGGATTTGGTGGAATCGTAGGGAGTCAGGGAACAAGTGATAGGAAAATTAGAAGCCCATCAACAGAGGATCAAGGTCATGTTTGACAAAAGGGAAAAAGTGGACAACTTTCAGGTTGGATATTGGGTCCTCAAGTGGAATACTGTCAGGAAGGACAAGGGCAAACATGCAAAGTTTGACTCTTTGTGGATTGGCCCTTTTGTGATAGATCAGGTATAGAATAATAACACCTTCAAATTGCAGAATCCAGAAGGGGAAGAGGTGTTTGATGGCCCAGTGAATGGGTGTTTTCTGAAACTTTACTTTATTTGAGGCTCTGAGGCTTTGTTATTGTAAATTAGTAGTTAATAGGTTGTTTTTGCTTACAAAATAAACTCCATGCCCAATGGAACAGTAAATGATAGTGTTAAGTTTTTCAATATTTTCAAGGAAATCCATTTTGGTCTGGGGTTCTTGGGACCTCACAGGGAGGTTCCCATCCCTATGTAGGATCCAGATGTTATCTCCCAAAATAAATTTATTTTGATAGTATGAATAATTTGAGTCATGTCATGAAATATTTAAAGATGACTAACAAATTGAAAGTATCTGTTTTTGCTGTAGTTGAAGAAATTGGAATTTTTAGCTTTCGGTGGCTTATGTGGGGTTCTTAATATCTCATTAGCCACCGAAAGGATTTATTTCAGCAACTAACAATGTGACGTAGGATAAAGGTTAACCACCGAAAGTAGGCCCGATTGAGTAAATGGTAAAAGCACTTTTGGTGGCTTAGGCAAGATTTCAAAAAACTCATTAGCCACTGAAAAGTGTTGCTTTCAGCAGCTTAGTGAACAGTTGAATAAGGGAGTTAACCACTGAAAGTAGGAAAAAAGGAGTTGGAGAAAAAGTGGTTTCAGTGGCTTAGGAGAAATATCTGACGTTTCATTAGCCACTGAAAGGACGGGTTTCGGCGGTTAAAAGGGATTTTCAAAGAGACCACTATCAGCCGAAAGCTGAGTTTCATCGCAACATTGGGAAAACAGTTTCGGTGGCTTGGGAAAAAGGGATACCATTTCATTAGCCACCGAAAGCCATATTTTTGGCAGCTAGTAGAGAAATTCCTAAAGGTTGTTAACCACCGAAAAGGTAAAAGATGGAAACTATTATAAATCTATCAAATCAGAGCCCATTAGCAAAAGCAGTGATCATTAAAGGACATGTAAACCACTGAAAGGACAGGGGGCTGCATAAATGCATGAGGAAATGAGTAAGGAGGTCATTATTTGAAACTGATAAGGACTGATGTGATGAAACCCTCCTTCTCCATCCATCTGTCCACTGAAATGCAGGAAATCCAAATGAGTATCTAGGGTTGATTTTAACATGATTGTTGGGCAAGGGGTCTCGAAAAGATCAACTGAAGCCATCACCCTCTGACCTCAGCATCAATCATGCAGGATAAATCCCTCATAATCAATGCCAAATCTTTAGTACACCCCACCCTCGACTTTGGAATTTCTCTCCACCAGAAATCCATCTCTGAGAAGTAGCCTGCTAAAACACTATCATACAGAATTTGAATTTATTGTTCCAGGTACCTAGGAGTAGCATTCAGCAAGATTAAGAAGGGAGGACCTACTCTTAGGCAGGAGTTGGGAGATATCAGCTACCTGGAGGAACATCCAGAAGTCTATCAATTTTTCAAGGATGCTGGTTGCTATAGGTTTTGTGAGAAGATTCAAGGTTCACACCAGCAGGTGGATGAGGCATTTTCCCTCTCTTTCGATGGCTCCAAGGAATTCATAGGCAAAGAAGAATTCCTAATAGATGAAACCCTAATTACTGAAGGGACTAAACTCCCTAGCATAGGAGAGAAGTGGTTTAAGACCACCATACCAAAGGATGTAGAGTTTAGATCTTACCTGAAGCCTGAACATAGGGAGGTGGTGTGGAAGAAAAGTGTACCATCCTCCTGGATAGAAGAAAGGTGGAAGCAACTGCTGAAGGACATTGTGGTCTACATAACATGTGAAGGGAGATAAAACAGAGCTATGATTTACCATTTTAAATTGATGAACCACTTCACAGGGAGAAGCCCATTGAATTTGCCTTTTTACTTACACAGGAGTTTGGCAAAGATGGCACACTAGGTGAAGGACCAGCCAACCAAGATTGCTGGCAGACTGTCTCATCATGGCCTTATCCAACTTCTGATCCAAGAATTGCTGAAAAGGAGGAATATGGCATGGCCTTATTTCTTATTTTGGAATGTTTTTAAAACAAGCCTTCATCCAGAAGAAAAGGGGAAGTCTCCTACTAAAAAATCCAGCACACCAAGAAGTGGGAAATGGAAGAGAAGGGATATATCCCCAGCAGTAGTAGAACAGCCTCCTTCCTCTTCCAAAGCCAAGAAGGTCAAAATAAACTTGGATTTCCGTGAAAAGGGCCAGGAAGTTGCAACACACAGTGAGAATATTTTGAACCTGCCCTACTTAGATTCAGAAGAGGAACAGGAGGAAGGTGCAGACCTAGCTTTACAATTTGTAGCAGACATTGAAGAGCTCCCATCACCTACACCAAAAGAGCAGGATGAACCAGCAGAGAAGGCTTCCTCTAGCAAGCCCAAGACTCAAAGGATAAATCAGTTGCTGAGGAAAGTGTATGAGATGGATATTTTCGAAAAGGAGATAAAGAAAAATAATGCTGCATTGACCAATAGGAACAAGTTGCTGCATAAATATTACCTAGAGCAGAGAGAAAGGTATATTTTCCTAAAGAGACTAAATAAAATGTACCTGAAAGACAACACAAGATTGTACAGAATGATTAGGGTTCAAACACTGCAGTTGAAGGAGGCCAAGAAAAACCCTAGCACCCACCTCACATTGGAAACCCTAGCTAAAGCTGCAGTAAGCCTTCAGCCTCCAGAAGCAAGCCAGGCTATTGTTAACCTTCCTAACATAGAGCCTGCTAAAGAAGAAAGCTGAGCAGACAAACTGGAAAGAACAATTTTGGAGGAAACCTAAGAATTTTTTAAGAACGAGGCTTTCGGTGGCTTAGGCGGACACTGAGGCAATTCATTAGCGACCGAAAGCGCTGCTTTCGGTAGCTAACCATTCTGACATTTTGGCCTCTTAACCACTGAAAGCAGACAGAGGCATAGGATTGATTTTTGACATGCAGGACCAGTTTTGGGCGAACATGGATGGCTCAGGGACAAAGTATAAAGATGAAGGATGCTGAAGAAAACATCAAGGAAGGTATGCTTCAGTTTTGCTGTGACATAACAATAGAAAAGGTCACCAATACTTAACTATCAAAGAGAAATCGTGACTTAACCAGCAGAGAACCAGTGGAAGTGATTTCTAGCAGTTACTTTAGTTATCAGAAGGTTCATATAGTGAACGAATTCTACAGTTAGTTAGACTAGTAGTTAATTAGGGTTTTTTAACCTAATTTTGCAAAAAGCAATTATTTTGTCTATTTTTGTTAAATCAGATCCATTTTTTCAGGATGTGAGTATTTTTGTAAAGGCTATAAATCCTAAGACTTATTTTATTGAAAGGGTTCAATTTTGGGGACTTGTAGACCATTTCTATTGTCAAGCTTCTCATATTTCTCATGACCTAATATAAGCTCTTTTGTTATCATATGTTCAACTTCCATTTTCTGTCTTATCTATGCTTATGCTTGAATGTGTTATTCAAGTTTTATTTAGATTAATTGATGTCCTATAGCTATCACCCTATTGGCATATTGATGTGATTTGAATTATAAGTGCTTTCCTTGTCATGATTATCCATTTATATATATATGTTTTATGTATGAATCTGCCAACATGATAAGTTCTCCATCTCTGCACCATATTGTCAACCTCTGAATAGTGGTAATTACAAGCCTTATCCTTGATTGAGTTTCATGCATGTCTTGAGAGTGTGAGGTTTATAGGTCACCTGAATTGATCCACTTCGAAACCATAAAAATATTTAAGTTACCAGGCATCCTCGAGCTGCAACCTAGAGGAGTTTCCTAGAGCGATAACAACTCCTTCCCCAAAGGGCTCTCGGAGCTGTCATAATTTACCCTCCTGGATGGCGTCCATTCTCCAGAGTATCAATGCTAATAAATAGAACCCCTCCTACTTCCCAAGTAGCCAAGTGGCACAAGTAAACTTCCACTTGTTTATTTCCCTCAAGGAGGCAAATGGCGTCCAAGCGCTCACACACATCACTTTAAAAATGGAACAATTCCCACGATTCTTTCCAAGGATAAATGGTATGACACGTTTTCTAAACAAAACTACACACTTAGGCTTCTCTTGAGGCCTTCCCATTTACATAATTTAAATATTTTGGTTTGGATTTAATAAATATATAATAATGATAAAATTCATTTTTCTTTATATATATATAGGAACGTGAAGATCTATGAGATGAAGACATATATATATACATATACATATACATATATATATATATATATATATATATGTATACATATGTATATATATATATATATATATATATATATAAGGGAACTAGAAATGTTGTCTTAATATATAAAAATGCAACAAGTCTTAGCTTAATAACTTTAAACATAATGGTAGCATTACAGGGGTATAGTTCTTCACTCTTTTAACCACATGTGCTGTTATTTATCATAACAAAATGATGAAGGTTTTGACCAGCATAGCGAGTTAGTTCAACCATAGTACCTTTAACCAAACTTCCTACTTCTCTAAACTATGCCATGGTTCCGTTAATATGATAATTTCTTTTAGACATCGATAATTATATGTACATAAATTTTAATTTGTGTTTACTAAATGTCGCTCTCATCCATAATTTGATGACCATGTAAATTACCTTTACTTATGGTCATTAGCTTCATTTTTCTACGTCATTGACATCATGATAACACCAGGTTAAACTTTACTAGATCCCCAAGACTTTAATTGTATTTTACTCTCCCCCCTAGTGGATCCATCCCCAAATCATCTTTTAGCCATGCCAAGATTTCATCCTCCTAACCCTATTAAATTCATCCACAATTTGATGGAGTTGGGAACAATACTTACAATTCCTTTTACTTACGCTTCGTGTTTTCAAGTCGAGGTAGTAAGGGGATGTTACACATTTATATTATAAACATCCCAAACATCAACAATAACAAACATAAAATATGAACATATGCACTCATTAATTCCTTAGATCCAATAATAGTTACAGTCTACAAAGCAAGATCCTAATAAAAGAACATTTTAAACAATTCGGTCAAATTAAGTTTGAATATATAAAAACCATGCGGTGTCTCTCCATCAAGAGTAGCATCAAGAGTAGCGCCCACTAACAACATATAAATGTTAGTTGGTAGTTTAAACATGACAAGGCATAAAATATATCATATATTTTGAGCTCTATAACACTTTAATGAAACCAATAGTCCTAGGATAGAATAAAACCCTAATAACACAGAATGAGCCCTAATAATCAAGAGTTCCCTAGAATTCAACGGGCCTAAAAAAGCATCAATGATAAAAGGCACGATAAAAGGTAAATTTACAATATAATAATATATTGTAACTGTGTTAGATTTTTATCATTTAAGCTATTTGATCTTAGGATCTTATTTGAGAGAATAACAAGCACATCAATCAATCACAATAAATAATGGACACAAATATTTTCCTCAGAGAAACCATAAAGGAGAAAACCCCACAAATTCCTCAGAGATAGAATACGCACCAAAAGTAAAACCCAAAGATACAAAGATGATCTCTTGACAACAGTTGTCTCTCTCTCTCTCTCTCTTGTCCCAGCTTCTCTCTCTCAGTTATGCGCTACAACTAAGTGTGAGTGACTGTGTGATAAATAGAGAGGATCACTCTCTATTTATACTAGTTTTCGACTTTACATTAAATCACTAGGGCCGACTTCTCTAGGAGAGTATAATAACCCTAGTGTCCCACAACTATGGGGCTTTAACCCTTGATCAATAAGGAAGGTTACCCTCTATGACTTTACATGACTTGTTTACATTATTAATTCTCCTGATAGGAACATCGGGGTATGACATGACTTGATTAAATTACTGATTCTCCCGATAGGAACATTGAGGTACAATACATAAGACATACAAGTGAATACATTCTGAAGTTACAATTGCATCAAAAAACTGTGGATAGAAAGCATAAAAATCATACCATGTTATTATTGGGTAAAAATTTCGATGCAATTTTATATTCTCTGATAAATTTCATGTGTGGCATGCCTATTTGAGACCTTATGTTTCAGCAATGGATATGTTATGCAAATATTAAAATGTCAAAACAAATAAGTATGAAAAGTGGAATCACATCAACCAAAACCTTCACCCTACAAGCACAATCCAAAGTGGGTGAACCATGAATCATTGCAACCTTTATATAAAACAAAATAGCTCCTGATTTCCCCTCCAATACTGGAAATCAAGGGCTCAAAAAAGGTATCACATGAAATTTACTATAAATAGGATTGTACAGAACATTCCTTCCCTCATCTCAAATGACCAAAATTAAGCTCTTATGTGGCCAATAACACAAGATGAAGTGGACCAAGCAATTAAGGAAATGAAATATGGAAAATCCCTAGGAACGAATGGTTTTACTATCAATTTCTTTCACAACTGTTGGTACCTAATTAAGGAATAATTTTGGAAAATTGTGGAAGATTCCATAATGACAGTACCAATACTACAAGAATTCAATGCAACTTTCCTAACCTTGGTGATGAAAGGGGAGAATCCCACAAAAACTGAAAACTTTCATCCCATTGCACTATGCAATGTCATTCGCAAAATCATCACCAAAGTGATAGCAAACATACTCAAGGAAATGTTTACTTGCACTATTTCTATGGAGCAAATAGGTTATGTTGAAGGAAGACAAATTATGGACAATATCATACTAGCTCATGAGATCATCCATTCCCTAAAAGATAATAACAATCAGGTATGATGTTAAAATTGGATCTTTCAAAATCCCTTGATAAATTAAGATGGAAATATATGGAGCACATTCTTATATATTTTGGGTTTAGTTAGGAATGTATATGATGGATAATGTAGTTAATTTCCTCTTCCTTATTCTCCATCTTATTTAAGGGCTCACCTTCAACCCCCTTTCCTTGGTCACAAGGTATATGGAAGGGTGATCCCCTATCTTCTTTCCTTTTTTCTATCATGGCAGAAGGATTAAGTAGAACCATTAAATCTGCCACAAGTGAGGGTTCTCTAAGTGGATTACCCCTACATAGAATTTCCCTGCCCATTTCCCATAACCAATTCATGGATGATACCATGCTAATGGGTGTCCCCATAGTCTATGAAGCTTGAAAAAACAATCTCATTCTAGAATATTTTTGTTACACCTTAGACACCTCTGCCAATGGAGAAAAATCCAATATTTTATTTTTCAATACTCCCAGGCCAAATCATCTAAACATAGATAGAATCCTTGGTTTCCAATAGATCTCCCTTCCATCCAAATACTTGGGCATACCTCTATCTGGCGTTGCTTTATGTAGTTGCAATTGGGAAGACCTAGTGTCTTGCCTTCAAAAGAGAATTTCCTCCTAGAATTTCAAAACTCTAAATCTCATAGCTAATTTAATCATTCTCAAGTCAGTGCTCCAGGAAATCCCTATCTATATCTTCTCATCCTTATCATCCTAAAAATCAATCCTAAAGAAAATCAGAAATCTCCAACGAAAATGTTTCGGGCAGGGTACTCAAGAAGGAAGAAAGTGGGCTCCGGTTCGGTGGACTAGAATTTGCAAGCCTAATATTAAGGGAGGCCTTGGCATAAGGGACCCCCAAATATTGAATGAAGTTCTAGGATAAAAAATATGGTAGAGATGGCTCAAGATCCATTGGATCTTTGGGCTCACTTCTAAAGGAAAAAATACAGTCCGAGTGTTAATGAAGAGGATATAATAAGATGGAATGACCACTTAATAGGCTCTACAATTTGGAAATATGCATTGTAGAATCAAGCTCTTGTGCAAGAACATCCTTTCTAGGAAATAAAGTATGGCACCAATGCAAGCTGAAGAACATATTCATGGCAACAAATGCCCATTCTTGTTGTAGATCATTCCTGGGAAGATATCTTAATCAATATTCCCAACCAAGACATAGTGAAGGTGGAAAATTAATGGTTAGACATTTGTCATGATGGGATTTGGAGGACGCAAAAAAATTATCATGCATGCATCTTCCTAACCAAGTCAACCTGGATCAATGGAGTGAAGAGATTAAACGAAGGAAAATTCATAAAAAAGGGTCCTGATATTTTGTGATGGGGATACTCTCCTAAATGTATGTTCACCAACAAAGAATCCCACCAACTAAAGACTCAAACTGAAGAAAACAATAAAAAAAATACAGGAAATTTACCTAGACTCTAAATCATTGGCCGAAAATAAGCACATTCCTCTGTAAAATCATGCATAGAAATGTTCTGACATGGGAAATTATTCTCAAAATAACTTTCATAGGTCCATCTATCTGTGTTTTATGCTACCAACAGGAGGAAACTACATAACACTTTCTCAATCATAGTGATTTCAGTAAATTCCCGTGGGATCAACTAGCTCAAATAATGTGCACCTCATATAGGAAGAGGGACAATATTCCCCCTACCATCTCACATTGGAGATCAAAGGCCTTCAAGAATTACATTCTCAATATAATTTGGACTCTACTTTCAGGCTTCATCCTTTGGCATACCTGGAAATAAAGAAATTGAAGGACTTTCAAATCGCAACATTTACAACAGGACAAAGTCTAGGAAAAAATAAAGGTCGACATCTTGGAAACCTTTAAAATCACCTCCTATTTTTAGCAGGATTATAACAGTGAGGATATAGAAAAATGTATCTTAACCAGTTGGGGTATTTCTCACCATGAGTACCACCAACCTCTCCCTCAAATTTGTATCAACACTCCTAGCCCCAAGATGTAGTCTCCTCCTCCTACGAGCTTCTACAAATTAAATTTCGATGATGCTTCAAAAGGGAATCCAAGTCCTGTGGGATATGGTGTGGCACTATGAGAAATCGCAAGAAACATCCTACAAACTCTAGTGGGTATTTTGGCGTCCGAAACAAATAATGTTGTTGAACTATGGGCTCTCATCAAAGGAATTCAGTTGGCTACCAGTAGAAACAATCTCAAGATCATTGTGAAGGAGATTCACAAATATTTTTTAGACTCTTAGACAAGATGCTCAAGGGTTCTAAGGCCAAAAATATTTCTCCCAGATGGAATTACTTGTAATTTCCATCCAAAGCCACATGGAAATCATCCCTTATCATTGTTAAACTAGTAGCAACAAGCCTAGGTCTTCCTGCATGCATGTGTTCTTGCATGTAGAAGACTTAAAATAGGAAACCAGTTGTATTTAATTTACTTTTCCTAAGTTTACTCTAGAAAATAAATTAAAGTGATCTAAATTAACTTTAGTGAATCACTGGTTAAAGTGAAAGGGAAAGTAGGGTTTTTTCGTTACCACTAGTTAAAGTGAAAGTGAAATTAGGGTTTTTTCTTTACCTAAAGCTATAAAAGAAAGATCAATTGGTGGAGAGAACACACACTTGTATTCTAATAGAGACCGGATATAGACAAGGAGAGAAATTCAGGCAGAACATGGAGGAACGAGCAGTAGGATCATTGAGCTTCGTACAGCTGGGCCGTACACTCACATAGGAGGGTGTTGAGGTTTAGCTAGGATTTGTCCAGTGATTCTACCGGGTACTGCATTTTCCAGGTTTGGGTGAATTTGTAGTGATTGTAAAAGTTCCATATTTTCTCATAACAAAATCTATATCAGACTGTTGTACCAGTTTTCCCATCTTGGGTTTTTCCAGGGGTTTCCATACCCAAAATAATAGTGTCAATATTGTGATGTGATGTTGTGATTTATTTCTTAGTTTTATATTCCGCTGCATACTGTAAAAGATATTCATGCGTGGTTATCAATTAATATTTTGCGTGCACTATTTAGCCCTAGTTGAATATTAAAGGAAAATTTACATGGTATCAGAGCTATGGTGAGCTAAAGCTGAGATATTTGCAGCAGCAATGATATATTAGGGGCAGATCTATAGGAAGACACAAACCTAGACTTCCAGATCTAGGGTTTGACAAGTACACTTCACTATGGTCATGCAGTTGAGAATTGAGGATAGACTACAGGGTGCTCAGAACTTTCCTACATGGAAACAAAGGATCACAAGGATATTGGATGTCAGTGATACAGAGGAGCACATTGAATCCACAAAGGTTTCACACACAGATCCAAAATATTTAGAAGCTTGGAAGAAGATTGGTTCCAGAGCCATGCTGATTATCATGGATGGAGTGAAGGACCATATAGTTCCTCACCTTTCTGGTAAGAAGACCACAACAGAGATGTGGACAGCTTTGGATATTTTGTACCAAAGCAAGAATGAGAACTGGAAGATGGTGTTCCAAGAGGGGATGCACAACATAAATATGGACAAGGGAGAAGGAGTGGTGCCTTATCTCATGAGGATCACACAGATCAGGGACGAGCTTGGAGTTGTTGGCTCTAAGATAGTGGATGAGGAACTAGTTTGGATAGGGGCCTCAATGGATTCTCTAAGCCATGGGAAACCTTTGTCAAAGGTGTTGTGGCTAGGGATAAGCTTTTTTATTGGAAGAGACTATGGGATGAATTTGTGTAGGAGGAGACCCGCACGGGTCAAGGATCAAGATCATCCAGCAATGCCCCACAAATTGTGGATGAGGAGGCTCTAACCCTTCCAGGGCAAGGAAAAGAGGAAGACGGATGGTAAGAAGAACCTTGACATGTCAAAGGTCAAGTGTTCTATCTGCCATAAGCAGGGGCACTTTGCCTCTCAGTGCCCAGACAGGAAGAAGAAGAGTAACACTTAGATGGCTAGATCTGCAGAGGTGGATGAGTTCAACAGGAACTTCGATGAGGAGTTCTGTTTGATAGATTTCATGGAAAGAACCATAGGGAGAAACATATGGTACATTGACAGTGGAGCATCTAGTCACATGACTAGTCAGAAGAGATTCTTCAAAGACTTACAGGAGGGTGAAATAGGGATCCACATTGAGCTAGGTGATGATGCGCAGTATCAGGCATAGGGAGTTGGCACTTTTTCATTTGAGAGGGAGTTTGGAAAACCCCTTAGTTTTGCTGATGTGTTATATGTTCCAAGACTAACCAAGAACCTTATATCAGTATCCACTCTAGAGCACAAGGGATATCAGGTGAAGTTCCGTGACCATAGAGTGTATATCAAGCCCAAGGGGTCAGATAGGAGCTTGGATCGGGTGATTGGCAAAAGGAGTAGGAAAGTGTACAAATTACACTTTGAGCCTGCAAAGGCTCTATTCAGCAACAGTAGTAGCAGTCAAGGTGATTTGTGGCATAGGAGGATGGCACACTTACACCATGGAGCACTGAATCATTTGAGACAGGCAGTCATTGGAGTTCCTTAGGTACAGGAGGAAGAGCATAACCACTGCAAGGGTTGTGCTTTGGGGAAGAACATCAGGAAGCCTTTCCCACAAAGTGAGCACAAGTCCAAGGATCCCTTGGACTTGTTGCATTAAGATGTATGCAGACCTATGAGTGTCCATTCTTTTAGTGGTTAAAGTTACTACATAACCTCCATTGATGACTATTCCAAGAAAACCTAGATCTATTTCCTGAAGGCCAAGTTAGAGGTCTTTGAGAGGTTCCGAGAGTTCAAGACTCTTGTGGAGAACCAAATAGGAAAGAAGATTTGAGTGTTGAGGATAGACAATAGGGGTCAGTACACTTCCAATGAGTTCATGGAGTATTGTTCGGTTGAGGCGATCAAGAAGGAGCACATTATGCCCCATACCCCACAGCAGAATGGAGTTGCAGAGCAGAGCAACAGGACTATGGTTGGAGTAGATAAGGCCATGCTATATGATCAGGGATTACCACCATTCCTCTGGGATGAGGCATACAGGACTGTAGTATACATTCAGAACAGGTGTCCCCACACAGCCTTGGGGAGGAAGACACCAAAGGAGGTCTTCACAGGAACTAGGCTAGATGTGAGTCACATTCGCATATTCGGCAATGTCTGCTATTGTCATGTTCATGTAGACAATAGGAAGAAGTTGGACCCTTCTAGAGAGAAGGGGTTACTTGTTGGTTACAACAATATTTTGAAGGCATATATAGTTTACATTCCTACTCACAAGAGGATCATTGTGAGCAGAGATGTCCAGTTCGATGAGGACAGGGCCTTGCGGAGATCTCTGGACTTACCAGTAGAGAAACACCCAGCACAGGAGTCAGGATTCAAGTTGGAGGAGCCAGATGTATAGGTACAGGTACAAACACAGAGCACATGTTCTAATGGTGAGAGGGAGTTAGGTGGATAAGATCCTTCAGTGATTGACTTGAAGGATGAGCTGCAGCAGGAGATGGATATCCAACAGCCGCAACAGGTTGACACTAGGCCAAGGCCAAAGTGGTTTAGATCCACAGTGTAGGATTCCAGGCAAGTAGATCCTCCACAGACATATTTTAGACAGAGTGTACCACCACATAGTCTTAGTTATATGGCATTGATGACAGATTTGATTAACTCTAAACCTTCCAGCTTTGGGGAGGATGCATAACATGATGTGTGGCAGGAAGCTATGGTTGAGGAGTATGACTCCATTATGAAAAACCAGGTATGGAAGGTTGTGCCCAGGCCACAAGGGAAAAAGGTTGTGGGATCTAGATGGATCTACAAGGTGAAGCATGCAACAGACAGAAGCATGGAGAAGTATAAGGTGTGATTCATGGCAAAGGGGTTTTCACAGAAGGAGGGTATTAATTATGAGGAGACCCTCACCCCTGTTTCTAGGTATTCTTCCATTCGGGCCATTATCTCACTAGCAGCTAAGATGGGTTGGCGTGTCCATCAGATGGACGTCAAGACTTCCTTCCTCAATGGAGTGATAGAGGAGGAGGTGTATATTGAGCAACGAGAGGGGTTTGATGTGGAGATTAGGGAGACACATGTATGCAGACTGCATCGAGCTCTCTACGGGCTCAAGCAGGCACCTCGAACATCATACTTGAGGATTGACAGCTATCTAAGGAGATGGGATTTCAGAGGAGAGAGGATGACCACAACCTATACTTCTTGACATGTGAGGTGCCTCTCATACTGGTCCTATATGTGGATGATATATTTTTTATAGGAGATGAGAGGCTGATTGGAGACTGTAAGTCCAACCTTGCAGTAGATTTTGAGATGAAAGACCTTGGGCTGATGCATTACTTTTTGGGCTTGGAGGTTTAGCAGAGAGATGGATGCTTCTTCATCGGACAGGGGAAGTATGCAATAGAGATCCTGAAGAGATTTAGGATGGAGGACTGCAAGCCTATGGCCATACCTCTAGTTTCCAACTGGAGGAATATTGATGCATCATGGTTAGATGAATTTGATCCTACCTTGTATCATCAGCTTATCGAATCGCTTATGTATCTATTCAACACTTGACCAGACATCATCTTTGCAGTCAGCTCTTTGATTCAGCTCATGGTGGACTCTCAGAGAGTGCATTGGACAGCTGCAAAGCACATACTTCGCTACATCAAAGGTACAGTGGAGTATGGATTGGTTTATGAGCACAGAGGGAGTTTACAGTTAGCAAGTTTCACAGATGCTGACTAGGTAGGATGTGTAGAGGACCAAAAGAGTACTTCAGGTTATTGTTTCAGCATTGGATCAGGGGTTGTCTCTTGGTTCAGCAGGAAGTAGAAGTCAGTTGCATTGAGCTCGGTAGAAGCCGAGTACATGGCAGCCAGAATGGCTTCTTGTGAGGGTATGTGGCTGAGGATGTTACTTGTAGGGTTGTTTGAGTGTGACCTAGAGGCTATAGTAGTTCATTGTGACAATCAGAGTGGCATCAGGCTATTTGAGAATCCATTGTTCCATGACCGGAGCAAACACATAGCCATCAGATACCACTTCTTGAGAGATTGTGTTCATAGGGGAACCATTCGATCAGAGTACATTCAGACAAATGAGTAGGTGGCAGAAATTTTCACCAAGGAACTTTGTAGACAGAGTTTTCTAAAGTTCAGGGATAAGTTGGGGTTGCTACCGAATCCCTTCCTCGTTGAGAGGGAGTGTTAAACTAGTAGAAAAAAGGAAGGTCTTCCTGCATGCATGTGTTCTCGAATGTAGAAGACTTAAAATAGGAAACCAGATGTATTTCATTTACTTTTCCTAAGTTTACTTTGGAAAATAAATTAAAGTGATCTAAATTAAATTTAGTGAACCACTAGTTAAAGTGAAAGTGAAATTAAGGTTTTTGCTTTACCACTAATTAAAGTGAAAGTGAAATTAGGGTTTTCGCTTTACCTAAAGTTGTAAAAGAGAGATCAATTAGTGGAGAGAATACACACACTTGTATTCCGACAGATACATGATACAAACAAGGAGAGAAAGTCAGATAGAGGATTTAGCTGAGAAGATGGAGGAGCGAGCAGCAGGATCAATGAGCTTCGTACAGCTGGGTCGTACACTCACACAGGAGGGTGTTGAGGTTTAGCTGGGATTTTCCTAGTGATTCTATCAGGTACTGCATTCACCATGTTTGGGTGAATTTGTAGTGACTGTAAAAGTTCTATATTTTCTCATAATAAAATCTATATCTGACTGCTACACTGGTTTTCCCATCTTGGTTTTTCCTGGGGGTTTCCATACCCAAAATAATAGTGTCAATATCATGATGTGATTTTGTGATTTATTTCTCAGTTTTATATTCCGCTACTTACTATAAAATATATTCATGTGTGGTTATCAGTTGATATTTTGCATGCACTATTTATCCCTAGTTGAATATTAAAGGAAAATTTACACTCATGTCATGAGGTACGCCAACAAAGTGGATGACAACCTTGCCAATGTGGGAATAATGTGTGACTATGCTAAGATTGAATATTTCCTAGACAATCAAAATCATCATACTCATTGGATAGCTTGTTAGCACATGGTGAATGGATATGGACCATGGCACCCAGATTGGATGGCACCGCCAAATACTCAATGCACCTAACCTCAACAAGTGGAGTATTTTGTGGCATGCACGTTGGAGCTCTTAATACGCATCCTTTTTAGAAACCCTCCATCAGTTATAATTATACCCTATATATACAATTATGCACAAAAAACCATGAAGAATTATATTTCAGAGGTGACGACATTCTAAAATCATTATGCATTCATAGTTGGGTACGATACAACATATGGAGATTATGGTAAGTGACAAAAATTATGTGCCCAAGGTAGCAAATCAGATGGTCATCATGAATCAATAGAATTTTTTTGAAGATGATGATAAAATAAATAAATTTCTCCATATGTCAGTTGAGTTTGTATATAGTAGGATAGACCAAGAAAACCAAAATCATGAAGTTGTTGAAAATACTAATCAGGTTTCAAGTGTGATTCCAGAAAATTGGGATTATGTCAATGTTATAGCAAGTAGAGAAATAATTCATCTTAAAAATGAATGTATCCCCAAAGTCTTGGTCCCTATTGAGAAGTTATTTGATAGTAATGATGTAGCCAAAAATCCAAACATTGTGCATAATAACAGTGAAGTGGAGGACTGCAATACTGGGACTAAAGATAAGCCAAGGATCGTGAAGATTTCTAAGACCCTGTCTACTGAAAAGAAAACAGAATATAAGATATTTAATGAAGGATTTCTCAGAAATTTTTTCTTTGAGTTATGAGGATGTCAAGTTATATGAAACAAAGGTAATTGAACACACTATTTTTGCTAAAGAAAATGAAAAACCTTTCAAATATAAATTAAGAAGAATTAACCCTTTATTGTTACCATTGATTGAAAAAGAAGCGACGAAAATTTTTGATGCAAAAATAATTGTTTCATTGAGGTTTTCTAGATGGCTAGAAAATTTGACACCTATTTGAAATAAAAATGGTGAGATCAGGTTATGTGTAGACCTTATAAAACTCAATAAAGACTCTCTGAAGGATAATTATATTGTATCTAAGATGGATCATATACTACAAAATATTGTTGGATCGTAGAGAATGTCCATGCTTGATGGTTTCTCAAGATACAAATAGATATTAGTGCATCCTAAGGACCTAGAAAAAACATTTTTTACCACTCCTTGGGGTAAATTTTTGTATGCCAAGATGCTCCAGTTGATGAATGATGGAGCCACCTTCTGGCAAACAATGGATATTTCATTTCCTGAAGAAACGTATCAATTTGTGGTAATATATCTTGATGAAATCACTGTATTTTCCAAATATGATGAGGATCACTTAGAACATCTTAGAAGTGTTTTCATGAAATCTAGGTAGTTTGGAATTTCATTAAATCCTAAAAAATCTAATTTTGGCATGCAAGAAGGTAACTTTATTTTGCATATAATATCAAAGGAAGGCATTAAAATTGACCCAAGCAAGGTGGCTACAATCCTAAAAATTTATTTTCCAAGAATCGTTAAAAAGGTATAGTCTTTTTATTGGTACAATGAATTTTTAAGAAGATTTATATCAAATTTTGTTGAAACTCTGAAATTCATTACTAACATGTTGAAAAAGAGAATGATATTAAGTCAACAGATGAAGCAAGGATATATTTTGAGGAAATAAAAATGGTTATATATGAAGCACCCGTATTAGTAAGTCTGTATTTCTCTAAGGATTTCATAGTTTTCTCTTTTGCATCTGAGCATACAATTGCAGGGGTCCTTTTACAAAAAATGAACATGGTGAAGAACAACCCATTTCTTTCTATAGAATCATTCTAAGATATCACTATATGAAATATAACATCATGGAAAACAAGCATATGCATTGGTGAAGAGTTTGAAAGGATTTAGGGTGTATATGTTGCATTCTCATACAATTTCCTATGTTCCTAATTATGTGCTTAAAGATATTTTAACCCAACCTGATCCTAATGGAAAAAGAGGTAAATGGATTGATGTGTTACTTGAATATGATTTGGAAATTAAACCTGCTAAGTTGATTAAGGGTCGGGGATTAGCAAAACTAGTGGCAAATTCAAATCTAGAGATGGACATAAATTTTCTTGTTGAAATTTCAAGTATTGAGATGGAACAACCAGTTTTGCAGGTCAGTTCAAATTTTCAAAATTATTCATGGTATGAGAGTATTATACATGTTTTGTAGAATTCATAGTCCCCCTAGAAATGAGCAGAACTAAGGAAATATTCATGAAACTCAAAGAACAAATTTTTTTATTTTAAATGGAAAACTGCACTAGAAAGACCCTGGTGGAGTGTTATTGAATTGTGTGCTAGAAAATGAAGAAAAGAGGATGATTGATGAATTCATTAAAGAATACTGTGGTGGACACCATTATTGGAAGACTACTATGAATAAAATCCTCAGATTTGGTTTCTATTGTCCCACCATTTTTTCTGATGTATACAAGAAGGTGGCATCCTATCATGAGTGCCAAATTTTTTAAGGAAGAGGTAAAATTCTTCAAATACCTTTAAAACCCAATTCTATAGATGCACCATTTAAGAAATGGGTTCTAGATTTCATTGGAGAAATACACACACCATATTCAGGTCAGCATAGATGGATCCTAACTACAACTAATTACTTCACCAAGTGGATTGAAGAAAACTCTACTAGGCGAGCAAATGAAATGGTAATAATGCAATTTCTTGAAAACAATATTCTTTCTATATTTGCTTTCCCTAGGAAGATAATAACTGACAATGCTCAATCCTTTAAATCTAAAAAAATGTTGAAGTTTTGTAATGATCATAACATCATCATATTTCAATGCAATGGGTTGGCAGAATGTTCTGATAAGAGTTTGGTCATAATCATTAAGAGTTTAATGTAGGAGAATAAGAATGATTGGCATACTAGATTGATTTATGCACTCTGGGATAATAGAATCAATACAAAAGGATCCATATGAACTTCTCCTTTCCAGTTAGTGTATGGTAAACAAGTTGTTTTTCCTAATTCCTTGGGAATACCTATAATAATTTTTTTGCAAGAATAAGAGGCAAAAACTAATCATATTTAGAGGAGGATAAATCAGATTATAGAGGTACATTAGATGAGAGAAGAATTTTACAATAATACTCAGAAATTTTAGGACATGTTGAATGTTAGAGCATCATACCACCTAGTACCATGGTCGCACACCTAGGACACATTTTCATTTGTTTTGTACTTATGGCATATGGTCCAAACCTTCATTATGTTGGTCTAGCAAGGTATTTGTGGGTTTTGGACTCATTAATGCACGTAGGCACCCACATTTCATCATTCAATATAAACATGCACCTTGACTTATGAAATTTTAGTCCTTAGTGTGCTTCCACTCCTTAAAACAAGGAACTGGTTTGACCAGAGGCCCCCATGCATTGTTTTTGAGTGTTTTTGTCTCTTTTCTACCATTTATTTCTTCCTAGAGCCACTCCCACTCACCCTTGAATTCCAGCACACCTATTCTACTCTCGCTTATGTCCTAGCATGTTTCACCCATGTTCACATGGCCATTCGTGACCGTTTGAGGTGGTTTAGGAGCTCATTGGTCCACCTAGGGGGTTTCGAGGTCCAATCTAATCCTACAACATGTATGCCTCCAATTTTCCTCCAAAAGTTAAGTTTTCTTCTCAAATATGTTATTTCAGAACAAAGGATCACTAAAAAAATAACAAGCACAACAGAACAAAAGAGAACACAAATATTTATCCTGGGAAACCCTCGTTGGGAAGAAAACCTAGAAAAACTCCCTCTATATAGACTTCAACCAAGTACAATGTAAGACTCAAAGAAGAAGACTATACTACTTCCTCTCCTCTAGATGGACGGTTTCTTCTCTCTCTAGTTCAATTGCTTGCGTTATCGGTGTGTCCAAATGAGGGAGGCACCTCCCCTATTTATATTGATCAGTGGAGAGGCCAAATAACCCAACATGGATGAACTATCCTCCCAATCAGGGCCGAATTTCCTTGGGAGTCTTAAAAATACATTTTAATAATACTTTGATGGGTACTACTGACCCGACTTACAATAGAGGTTTTACCTCAATACTTTAGATGACCAAATACATTAATGACATCCCTAATCGGAGGAACAACATCTTTGAAAAGGGTAATAACAATAATAATACAAAATAAAATATCTTATGCAGTTGCATTTGTCTAACACTCCCTCTTAACAAGGAAGGTATTCTATAACACAACAATACATCTGTACAACTAACTGGTAAGTCTATATGTCATAGGAATTTTTCACAACTACATTAACATTATCATCATCTGTTGAATATCACCATTACAAAGTATCGCATATCAATCATCACATCACGCACACATTCATATAATCATCGTATCATCACAAGCATTACATCTCGTTGTATCATCATGAGCATCACAACACAACACAACATCACAAATTAATGTGGAATCACCCACAACATCAAAATTATTGGAATCTCATTGTCCACAAGTGAATACGGGACCACAACGCCCACAAATGAATGTTGGACCACAACGTCTGCAAATGAATGCAGGACCACAATGTTCGCAAATGAATGCAAGACCACAATGTCTACAAATGAATGCAGGACCATAATGTCAGCAAATTAATGAAGAACCACAACACCTGAAAATGAATGCATGAGGACCACAATGCCCACAAATGAATGTTGGACCACAACGTCCACAAATAAATGTAGGACCACAACGTCCACAAATGAATGTAGGACCACAATGTCCATAAATGAATGCAAGACCACAACGATTTATATGGGAACTTAATCACATATGTACTAAGCTTCCATCTCACCACTAATAATAATATTTTCATCACTCCCTCTTTCCAGGGAGGTCCTTTCAGACTACAGTTGTCTCTAAAATATTCAATCTTCACATGAGACAGAGGCTTAGTTAATGCATGTGCAACTTGTTCCTCTGTAGGAACATACTGGAGCTTTATGGATCTTCTCTGCACCATATCTTGGATGTAATGATACTTTATATCTATGCGCTTTGAATTATCATGGAACACTAGATTCTCTGTTAACTTGATACAGCTCTGGTTGTCACAATAAATATCAGTTGCATCTATCTGAGTATCAAAAAATCCTATCAATAATTTGCGAATCCATACTACTTCACTATTGGTTGAATATTTTTCGATGTATTCAACCTCTGTTTTAGTGAACATAACACTGGTATTCTTTATATTAATCCATGAGATCACACCTGATTCTAAATTGAAACAACATCCTAAAGTTATCTTTCTGTCTTCATAACTTCTTGTCCAATCTGAATCAGTGTAACCACATAATCTAAACTCATGATTAACTGCATATGTGAGGCCACAATCCAATGTACCCTTTAGGTACCTCATCACATGTTTTGTTGCAACTAGGTGAACATGTATGGGTTCCACTATACTGACTTAGTGTGTTTATGAAGAGTCATCATTGAAGAGATTCATGTTTTTCACCATCAGAATGTTCATTGCCTTACCATCCAACATACCAAATCTCTTTAGGATCTCAACTGCATATTTTCCTTGGTTTAGGAAAATTTCATCTAGGAACTGCCACACTTCAAGACCTAGGAAGTAATTCATCATGCCAAGGTCTTTCATTTCAAATTATGTTGCAATATTATTCTTACATCCATTGATAAGATTCTCCTTTCCTATCAAAAATATATCATCTACATACAGTACTAATATCATGACCCTCTCATCTTCAACATTATAGTAAAGGTTGGAATCTGCTGACTTTTGGTAAATCCTAATCTCATCGAGAAGTCATCAATTCATCCATACCATGCTTTGGCTGCTGGCTTTAATCCATATAATTCTTTCTTTAGTCAACACACATGTGTTTTCTTGTCATGTGTCTCAAAACCTAGAGGTTGTTGAATATACACTTCCTTTTCTATGACACCATTTAGAAAGGTTGTCTTTATATCCATTTGATGTAATTTCCATCTCACCTTGGAAGCCAAAGCAAGAATGGTTTTGGTTGAGGTATATCTAGCTACTGGTGAAAATTTTCTTCATAATCACCCCCTTCCTTCTGAGAAAATTTGCCTGCGACAAATATTGTTTTGAACTTTTCAATACTACCATCAATTGAATTCATTGTCTTAAAAATCCATTTGGAAGAGACCACTAATTTATCCTTCAGTCTTGGAACAACTTCCCAAACATCATTATTTATTGTAGATTTATATTCTTCAATCATGGAATCCATCCATTCCTTCTTCTTTAAAGCTTCTTCAAAACATGTAGGTTCTTCGTTAACAAGGTTACACATTAATGCTACGTAGTTGGAGTGGAGTCTTGGTCTCTTGCTTCCTTCTGGTGCACCATCTATTTCTATTTATTGAATTATATCACGAGCCCAATATGGTGTTTTCCTAATTGAGATCATCTCATGAGGTGTATCTATAGGTTCTTGAGGTTCTTCCATGCCATGATATTCTTGTATAGGCTCTTCTTTATCATCTCTAACTGGTGGTTTACTGATCTCTATGATTCTCAAGGTTTCTTTTTCTTCTTCATCCACATGGGTCTTTCTAGATTTGTTGAAAGTTGCATCTTCATCAAATGTGACATCTCTGTTGACCTTAACTTTATTGATTAGAGACCAAGGTACACACTTTGTTAATCAATCTATTGAATAATTGATGAATTTCATATACAACATAGAAGGAAAACTCCATATCACCCGCAAGCAAATGGAGCGGTTGAAGCATTTAACAAGATTCTATAAAATGCACTAACTAAAGTCTATAACACACGAAGGGTTGAATCTGATCAGAATATTTCTGTAGTACTATGGGCATATCACACAACATGTAAGAAGTTAACATCCTGGACACCATTCAAGTTAGTATATGGACAGGAAGCTAACATACCTATGGAATATATTGTACCAAATTTAAGAGTGGTGGCACTCATAGAAATGACAGATGTCGATTTTGTTGAAGAAAGATTACTTCAGTTAATCAATTTGGAAGAAGAATGCTTCATTGTAGGATTTCACTAAAATGTAGAAAAATAAAGGCAAAAGGTATGGCACGATAGACACATTAAGAATAAGCAATTTTCAGTTGGAGGCCTTGTTCTTATGTATGACAATAAAATTTTCAAGAACCCAAGAAAGTTGAAGACACATTGGTTAGCTCCATATGTGGTTAAGGAAATCACTAATGGCGGAGCAGTGAAATTGGAAAAATTATATGGAAAAAAACTTAGTGCGCTCATCAATGGGAACCGGTTGAAGCCTTATTTTGATAACTAAGACTAGGTCGCATAGCATAATAATAATAATAATAATAATAATAATAATAATAATTATTATTATTATTATTATTATGATAATGATAATGATAATGAGTAAGGATATGAGAAGAGAGAAGAGTGACTTTCATAGGAGGCACGACGAGAGTAGTGTGACACTAAAAACAATGTGGCATTGGAACATTTATTTGAAAGGATTGTTGAGGTGGAAATTGTCAATCATTAAATCCACAGACACCAAACAAATTCAAGTAGACATCAAGGGAATTTGAGGGTCACTTCCTCCATAAGTATAATGATGTCACAACAAAAAGGGGCGGCATAGCGGGAACCTCCACACAAGAAGTCAGACTGATGACCCACGTGATGGTTCATGTTGTCATTATGCTACTTGATGATGGAACATGTGAATATTTGACATACTGATTGCTGGAACAAACCCTCTACTGGTGGTTGATTACCAGTTAGCACCCATATAATGCCACAACCAGTATTGTTTGCAAGACACAAATTTACCTAAAAATTATCGAGAAGTATGAACAATAAGAATTTTAGTGCTACTAGCCTTAGGGGCCCTGACAATGAAGTTGTAACACCTTTTCTGAGTAGGGGAAATGTTGCTGAATATGTACCACTACAGGCTGGGAGACGCTTGGAGAATAAGCTAGTTTCAAATATCCATGAAAAATTGTCTTGAAATATCTTGGTAAGGATGCCAATGAGAAAACCTTCTGATATCTGTAAGAACAATACTATCTTAAAGGAGCTGAGAATGAATGTAGAAACAGTGGTAAAAATTCAAATACCAGAGGACATCCTGTCGAAGCCTTTGGATGAGACAGTGGAATTAGTTTCCACAGTGTATAGTATCCATTGCTAAGAAATGTCATTCAGAAGGAATGTTCGGACTGAGGGACAAAAAAACAAAGGACAACGTCATCACTGTAAACTGCTGAAAATATGAGAGGTGATGATGATTCCAAAAAAAAGTTGAACTGACACACTCTAATGGAAGGAGGTACTATATATAGAGGATGACATATCTCACCAGCAATGAAGCAAAGAAAACCACTGACCAAATGCTTGACTAAGTGACTTCCACGAGCTCCAAGGCTTGCCTAGACATCACTTACTCATTCATGGGCAATGCCGAGGAATATTTTGAAGGGAAGAAGGAAAAAACTAGGATTAGTTGGAGCTGAAGATAGAAACACAGAAAAAGGAAATCAGTAATACCGATAAATATCTCATCCCCTCTATACTACTCCTCTCAGCAGTAATTACATCTAATAAGAAGAAATAATGACAGTATTACCAGAAGATATAAAGACCACAATCAAAAGCAAATACAGAAGGAACATACATTCAAACGTAGAAGTAACATACATTCAAACATAGAAGGAACATAATTCATCTTGTACATTGGTAGGTGCACGAAGTAGCGGCATCTATAAAAAGAGTCATGCCGAAACACATCAATTTCGACCTGGTGGAGCACATGTAAAAAATAGAGGACAAACTGCACATAGAGATAGAGAAACTAGTGAAAATCACGGAGGATTTTCAAAACAAAATCAGCGCAAGTAAGTCCATGGAGCAATAGTTTGCGTGGCTCAGGAAATTCCATAGGTGAGTGACGGGGGCCTATTGGGCCTAGGGACAATAGGGAAGAATTCATGTATAATTCTGCCTAAGTATGGACAAGAACATAAAGGAGAAGAGGAAGGAGATATGACTGAGGAAGTAGCACAAAGGGAAAAGGGAAGGGTGTTGTGACAAAATAAGTAAAAGAGAAGAAGAAGAAAAAGAGAAGGCATTGGAAGAGGAAGTTGTGTTGGAGACATTTACCATCATTCACACGCTTTTTGGTCAAAATGGCCTAGTTAAACCACTATCCTAAGTATAATTGACATTAATTAACATCAGTGGAGCATTAACTTCCATCATCCAATCACACCCACGCCTACCTATAGTCAAGGAGGCTAACTTAGCCTTCTCCTACAGTTAAGGAGGCTAACTGGACCACTCCGGGGGTGATATGAGTGATATGAATGCACCTAATTTCTAACTGGTGGTTACAATCAGTTCAACCAGTCAGTTAAGGCGCCTCCTCTCATTAAATATATTATTTAATGATTATTTATTATTATTTAA
>LPNX010849138.1:168419-218306 GCA_001517045.1 Pseudotsuga menziesii
GCTACTCCACCAACTTCTAATGGTCAGTTTAGCTCCAGTTAACCTCATCGGGGTTCATTGAAGTCATGGAGCACTAGCACTTGATGGTTGGCTTTCTATGACATGTGTTTGATCTCCTTTAGTTGAGATTCAGTCATTTATTGCACTCCAACTTCAGTTAGTGTTTGGTGAGTCAATTAGGGTTTTGGTCAAGTGGTTAACTAAGTGTGATTGAATGGCTAAGAGTCAGTTAAGCCAGACTCACTCATGATTTCGAATTTCCTCCTTAGTTATTTGAATTTCTCATTGATTCAAGATATTGCTTAACATTGTTATTGTAACTGTTCATTGTTTATTGAATATACAGAGAGGAAACCAATTCCAGTTCCGATTAACACCATTTCATGAGTATTTGTTGATTATTCTTTCATGAGATTGATTCTTAGTTCCTAGATCATATGCAAGAATTAATAAGTTGTGCCAGATAAGTAATGCACGACAGAAGAATAGAAGGTAACACTAGATGATATGGTAGATTATCAGTAGAAGCAAGCGTGCAAATAGTGTAACGGCTAGAAAGAGACAGTAATTCATAATGGTGAGGGAGCGATAGCCCTTAACGATCATGGGTATGATCTCAGCTGGAGTCGGCAGAAACCACATGCGTGAAGGAATATTTTTAATTTAGGTCGATAGTGCCTCTCATTATGTGTTGCTAGAATAGGAAAGGTAGGCTGATGGCTGGATATAGTAAGTCGACCGAGATAGCAACAGAAAAGGAGTCTGTAACGAGTCTGTTTAGAGTCTGTATCGAGTCGATATTGAGTCTGTAACAAGTATGTATGGGATTTGTATGGAGTCTATAATTGGGCTATGAAAGAAGGAACCCAAGCTATATATGAGACAGATGATAATAGCATCGAAGTAGTCTCTAATGGCCTTAAGTAGCGTCGACTTCTAGCTTGTATATTGTTAGTTAGACTCTTGGTAAGATGCTTGAGCTAGAGTGGAGGTAGGTATTTTGGTTAATGGCTCTGTATCACTGAGTGCATCAGAGTAGAGGTTCTGCAACGGAGTGTGCAGATGAGTAGGTAAGGTTGGTTCAATCCAAGCTTTGTGCAGATCGCTAGTAGAAGTAGAGTAGAAAGAGAGAGAGAATATTAGAGAGCATGAGAGGGAGGAAAGGTCTGTAAAAATATAAGAGAATATTTTGAATAGAGTATGCAGCTTTGTGCGTAGACAAAAGGTGCATCTATTTCCTCATGCCAGATGAAGAGCCTTATGGTTTTCCCCTGGATGGGTTTCCACATTATATTTTGTGTATATGTGTGAATGTTGAAGTATCTTAGATATATGTGTGAATATTTTGTTGAATGACTAGTTGATTATCTTCTTTACAAATATATATAAATGTATGATGTCCACATTATATCAATGGATATGATTATGTTGCATGTCTACTGTTTATTTACTTAAGTCACATAAATAAGGGTTGAATCACAAAATAGTTTTGTTGAATTACTGTGCATATGAGTAATCCACCTCCCCGGTATTTGTTGGAAACCTTGGCGCATAGACAAGGTACTAAAACACCCTCCCACACAACTGCGGAAATGTGGCAATGACCCATAAAATAGAGATATCTTGGGTGAGATGAAATCTATGTCACAGGTGCTATCGGCTAAGATCTGCTCCGTTGGGACGATATCTCGAGCTTTGTTTTGCTGAGAAGAAGGGACTGAACCTGGGTCCAAGGATAGAGAGAAGGAAAAAGCCAACAATTCCACCGTGTAAAAGTTCTAGTTTTATCTACAGAGTGTTTGACACAAATCTTATTTAATATTGAGTTATATAATACTATGACTGAGTTGCAATATAGTTGTGTCATAGTTTATCCAAATTTACCGTCGATGAAAAGTGTTTTTCATATTCTAAGTCTTTAGACTAGGAAATATAAAGTTTTTCTGTCGAAGTGAAAGTTGGTCACATAGGAGTTGGTGGCAACCTAAATATTGTCACAATAAAATCCAGTCAAAGACAAGTAATTATTTTATGGTAAAAGTGTTTCCAGTAAAAATTATGTCGTAGTATTTCTGTCGAAATAGTTCCATCGCAACTAAATTTGGTCACAAGACTTTCGGTTGAAGTAAAAAGGGAAATAAAATTTTATCACTGCGTAGTGAGTCAAGTCTACCACTGAAGCAGCTGTCTTTCCTAAGATATGGTATCAAAGCGGGTTTAGTAAATATATCTTATTTAGAGTTCTTGTCCCCCGCCCGCTCCCCCCCCCCCAATATTATCATTGTTCTTTTCCTCGTTATAATTTTCATTCCTATTCCCACCCTTACGATTATTTCTTCCCTTTTTCTTGTTTCGTCTGGGCAGATGGTTACCCTTACGGTTCGACGATTGCACAGAATGTACATCCACCGATTGGGTTGGATGAGACAAATTCATAGCTTGTCCTAATGTAGGATGGTTAATAGACAAATTATTCATTTGATTCGTAGTATATTCTATAGGTTTAGTACTCGTAGATACAACAATTTCATCAACATGTGGCCCAGGTTTGAACTTAGGCTCGAAGTTTGATCGTGGTGCGCTTAGAATAATCTCATATAAGATCCCAGACTGAGCGTAACTCAACTCAGGTTGTTGGGCCATAAAGATAGAATGTTCCATATTCATAACTCCAGATGTGGAAACATCCTTTGCTATATATGGAAATAATGAATTGAGGAACCATTCCAAAAGAAACTCTAGTGGAATGTTGGCCCTAATGAACCTCTTTTGTCTACACCACTCTTGAATATGGTCAGAAATATTTGTGGCTTTATCTTGCCAAAATGTCGACAAGAGCTTAGTACTGGCATCATAATGCACAGGTAGCTGAAATTGGTTGAGAAAGGTCATGGCTAGGTCATTGAACGTCTGATATGTTCCCCCATGAAACTCTATATACAATTTCGCTGCAAGACCTGTGAGGGTGTGTTGAAATAGTGGTAAACAACGGAATCATGGTTCAATTAATTCGAAGAGCACCATAGGTGGAAAGTAGTAACGTGCTCACCAAGGTCCTCACCACTCTTACCTTTGAATTTTTGGATGTTTGAAGGAAGCTTGGCAGGAACAACCAACCATGTCGGATCGTGAGATACAAGATCATTGGTCAATATCAACAATCACGCAATTTCAGTGTAGCTAGGAAAGGGATCCTAGGTTATACCATCTAGTTCCATGCCCCCTAATAAGACTAATTCATGTAAGTCTGGTTGTTGTAAATACCATGGCCTTTTCCAATGGGATAATATCTTCCTCTCACTCGACCCATAAAAGGATACATGGAAATGTTATAATTCAGAATACCTTGAGATTGGGGTGCTACATAGCCATAATTGTAAGACTGATAAGCAGGTTGAACCCCAGACATATAAGGTGGTACATAACCTACTGAAATGTAAGGAGGCACGTAGCCTTGTGACACTACATTGTGGAGAGACGAGGGAACAACATGGCTAGAGGTAGTACTCCAGCCCGAAGGACCATGTGAGTCATGGGGAAGATGCGACATTAAAAATGCATTTGAAGGAACACATGTAGTGGATGATGGAGCATAAGATGGAATATAAATTTTGCTTCCAATGTTCACATTTGTAGGTCCATTTTCGTGAATGGGCACACTAGTATTAGGCCTAGGTAACAAGTATGAAGATCCTCCTACAGTAGGTGTGGAAGGTGCAATGTGACTACTACCAAACCTATTTGCATGGAAAGGGATGGCAATACCCCCAGGTGTATTACCAGGGTCAACGCCAGATCTAGCATTAAATGACAAAATGGCCTATGAAAGGTCTGGCATGCCAAATATACACAGGCTAGTGGTAGAGGGCGTTAGATGAGTCTCACCGCTCGACTAATGTGAAGAATATCGATGGTCAGTGTTTAAATAATATGAAAACTGGGATTGTGCATTATATGATGCACCAACCTCAAAAGGAACGGCTTCTTTCGGAGTCCCAAATACACTATCTGGCACATTCCCCACCCCATGGGGTGGAGAAGGAGGGGCCTCTAGGATCTTAGATGTATGACTCATAGTGAGATCAATGTGTGAATCACAGTGAATATGAGTATTCTCAGACTGACTGGCTCTCTTCTGTGAAGGAGGAGGAGACATAGAAGGCGGAAGACCTACTAAACGTCGAGAAATGAAAAAATCCTCTCCCAGATCCACGATGACTCCACAAAAATAAAGAGACTCAAACTAATTACGAACCCTAGATAAATCTAGCACAAATAGAACACACTCCTAAGAGAATCTAAGCAAAAATGCAAGCAATCCAAGGAGAGGATAAATGAGATCCCGAATGTAGCAAGTATGTCTCACCTAAGAGAGTCTCGAGACTCCCATACCCTACAAGTGGAGGTGTGTAACCAATTATAGTGTCCCTCAGCTTCAACGTGTAAATCAACTATGTTGTCTGACCCATACTTGGCTAGGACACTCATAGAATAACCTCTGCAAGTACCCCCTTCAATACCTAGGTAAGGAAACTAAGGTCGCTCCATTATAACCAATGCTCAGGAGGAAATTCATAGGAGCGATCTATCATATGGGCAGGGTAGAAAATACTGAAGCTCGAAAGAACCAAAGGTATCTCAAAATCCCCTAGATACAAATAAGATCCTGAAAATATCTCTAGCATTGCACAGAGAGTGGCAAGGGGCTATCCCCACCACAAACATGTATGTTTCGTCATGCTTAACTCCTGTATAAAAGGATCCTCTTGAGAACACCAATTATACCAAGGATTTCACTCTCTCACCTGGACAGACACCTACTTGTTTTTTTAGTAGCCTTGGATAAATTTACTCACAACCTATTCCAAGACTCTAAAACCTAAGCTTGTTGATGTACCCCATCAAAGAAAAATGTGTAATTCATTTTAAATGAAGCGTTGATTTTAGGGGTTGTGATTACTCAAGGTAAATGACCATGCAACCAATGATGTTATGACTCAGTAGTGAAAGTAAATATGCACACCTAAAAAACAATGCCAAGTGCAATTTTGTCTTTAAATGTGAAAACGGGGTATGCCACTACATGAGATGCATATTTTTCCTTCAAATGACAATGCAACCATTCCTATATGAAAGCGTGATTACAAATCAACTAAGAAAACCTAGTGCAAGTATTATGCAAATGAAAAAATGCATGAACATGACAAAAATAAAATAATTTTGTATTTTTGAAATAAATGATATGTAAATGTAATAACAAGACTCTACAACTCCCATACCCTGCAGCAACTATTAGACAAAATCTGAGCAAGATACTGATAAAAGAAATTAAATGCATTAATACCAAAAAAAACAAGAAATTAGTTGACAAGAAAAACTTATAACTAAGAAGAAAATGAAAAAGGTCTCTGTTTAGAAACAGAGGCAGTAGATAGACACCAACAGTACCCAGGAAGACTCAACAACATTCCAACTTCACCCAACAACTCTAAATCATCCAAATCACATGCAAAAGAGAAGCATACACGACTGTTTGCCGAGAACCTGCATGTATACGCGTCTGTTAAGACAAAACCCCCATGTATATGCAGCTGTGAATAAAAAACCCACATACAGGAAGAAAGAGGGGGTAAAATGATAGGATGAGACCAAAATTACTTCAACAAGACACTAATGGGAAAACATACTTCTAGACCCGACACAGAAACATAGAGAAACAGAGAGCAATTCAAGCACATTGTGGCACACCCACCACCTGACGCTACATGGCCTCAGCCAGGTCCTCGACCTGTGCCATGGGTACCCTGTGTGTCAGCCGCATGAAGTTGGTATGAATGCTTTGGAGCATCTACTCCACATCCACACCCATAATAACATCTCCTCTTCCCCTCTATCTATGATGAGGGAAGCCTTCAGGCCACCGTGGTCCTACATCTGCATGCATATGATAGGATGTCACTATGTGTTGTTACGCAAAAACATATATTTTTTATTACATATATCAAAAAACACAAAAAAAATAAATAACTCAAAAATATTAAAAAGAGGGTTGGGATTCGTTACCAATGTCACCGTATGCCGATCCTGGTGGTAATGCCATGTCAGGGTCTCCCCGAAAATCTATCCCCTCATAGGGATAATCATCGATGGCAACTATCTGTTGTTGCCACCATGGAAAGAAACCAGCTGGATAGGGGTTGGACACCCTACCTCCTCCCAGTCTGCGCATCGCATCTACCCAACATCGTTGGGTCGGATCTCGAACCCCGTGAAGAGGAACATCAACTCTAGGGCTCAATCCCGGAACATGCTCAGTATGCTACTAAAACCGAAGTTCTGTACTCAGCCCATCTTGCACTCACTGAGCTGGTGTTTCATGTTTCCCAGTAGTGCAATGCTCCAATGGTACACCGTGGGTCTCATGAACTCCACTCCATAGAACATCAAAGGCCGCGAGGCCTAGTGCAGTGAAGCTATCCTTGCTATCCTGCCCAGTGTCAGTAGAATGGCCTTTAGGCCTAGCACCTGTATGGAGTTAGTTGGGATCTGACTCCCAACCTTCTCCGTGTCTGGCTAACAATACATGGCTATGTACTCATCTATGGTGAGGCCACCTCTGGGCCCGCGAGATCGTAGGTTCACCACTTTCCCCCGTTAGGAAAGTCCAGTAATAAAGTATATGTCCTCCACTTCTATGGTGAGCGACATCCCATCCGTCTGGAAAGACTCTGATTCAAGATCCTAGTAGTCTACTAGCATCTATAGCAGTCTTGGTTTGGCTCTTCAGCCACCAAGACACCAAAACTTGTAGATCTTGCATGCATGAAGAGCCTATTGTGCCATTAGATCACCACGTACCACTTCTTTTACATCCTCGTGCTCAGGTTCTCTCCATTCTAGAACCATCCTGCACATTGAATTCAAGTTTGAGTCATTAGAACACTTAAAAAAACCTTGAATGTTCCTCATATGCGACTGTTTTCTAAACAGCCGCATATGTACGTGACTTTGAGGGATTTTTCTACGTATATCTAGCCCTATACGTGGAAAAATCCTCAATTTCCACATGGGACATGGCGTGTACTTTAGAATGGCCTAGAATCCTGATTTGACCATGGAAAATTGTAAAATTTTCATGAAAATGAAAGAGCAGGGCATGGATAATTACCTGGAAAAAACGGTAGTGGATTCCGTCGGTTGGATCTCCCAGAATTTGCTATTGAAGTTTTGAGCTCAATTAGGTAAAAAATTCAAATGTCATATAATGTTTTGAATTTTTTACTATTTATAAAAAAATTTCAAATTTTTGAAAAATTTTACCCCCTTTTCTATAGTTTGGACCGTTTCTAATCCTTTTGGACTGTTTTTGACTAATATATGATGTAGGAGACCGTTTTGAGCATCGTTTCGACCACTATGTTGACCTGTTTGTGTCAATTTTAGGTATCATGTCTAAATTGGAATATAGGTTAGGTTTCACCACCGTTTGCATTTTGCATGACCTTATGACCGTTTCATTATAACTATAGGTACGAACCCATTCTATCTTGTCACAAAATCTTCTTGCTGTTTTAGAAGTGGCATGATTAGAATGGTAGAGCTTGACCTTACATGGGTGCCCTAGTTAGCTCCTTAATTGCATTTGGTGCCCATGCTGACAATTTTGTCCTTTAGGGTGTGGGAGTCCATTGTATAGTATTGCCATGACATTTTGCAAGAGCCTCATACTCCTCTTGATCTTTTGCTGGCTTATTTCCCTCGGACTCCCTTATGTCAAGTTGTAATTGCATTATCATGAGCTTTTCCTGCCTTATTGAGCCTTATGCTGTCTTCCCTAAATTTGAGTATCAGCTATATAGCCCGAGCTTGTCTCCTGTCTAGCCATGCAGAGCCATTTTATATATCCTTTCCAGCTTGATTCCCTATTTTACCAGGAGGGGACGTTCCCCCAAGTGTCTCTATCCTACACATGTATCCTTGCATCGAACATAGGTATGTTCCACTGCTTGGAACTAGTTTGTTTTCCTATTTGACGCTCATCTCCTCCTATCCTGTAACTATAAAGCGATTTTATTCTTTTTCAAGCTTTTCAAATATTTGAAAATTTCCAAAAAAAGATTAAAAAACCAAAAAGTTGGACAAGGAAAGATGTTATCTTTGGCAGCAGTCGAGTCGTGTCTCCTTCGAACAAAGCACTGTATATCACATCCGTTGGTTGGGTTAATAGTTTGACTTTAGGAGATGTACTCATTTATCTGAGTTTATCTCCACTGACTGGTTAAGCTTCCAGTCCCTATGGAGTCTCTGTCGATGCCTCCTGTGTCGCAGAGATGTCCCAATTTTACATATCGAGTCTATGCTACATACATTC
Organism: Pseudotsuga menziesii; assembly: GCA_001517045.1. NCBI lineage: Eukaryota > Viridiplantae > Streptophyta > Pinopsida > Pinales > Pinaceae > Pseudotsuga > Pseudotsuga menziesii. The sequence goes on from LPNX010849138.1 coordinate 176,791, forward strand.
CGTCACCATTTGTCATTATGCTCTTGTTATAAGGAAGTTGAAACCTGAGTCGGCCATTCCTCAATTATCTTGACTTTGCATGTTAGCCATTCTCGGTACAGTTAGTGGTTCGTGCACCTTATGATCGAGTCCTTCCACATTATACAGCTTTGCTGAGTACCTCATGTTGGATGATGGGGGATGCCTTAATGCCCTCCTTCCAACAGATTTCGTCCCATCAACTTCAGATCATTTATTCTGGGATAGGAATCTAGAGTCATTTTCGAGTGCCTTGAGACTTGTAGTCATCAGTGGCAAGTTCTCTCACCATCGACAGTTCTTTGGGAATACATCAATGTCCCCTGATCGATGGATTCTCTCAAGTGTTCGACCTCAACACATTTATTCACACTTGTTAGTTTGCACTCTAGTACCTTGATTCCCATTTTCATTATTGGTGGGTGATCTCGCGTCTGTTAATGGTATACATCAATGATCGATAATCAGACGATGGACTACTATGTTCGACCTCGACACCTCTATTCACATAGTAGGACATGTACTCGTAGTGGTTTGTGTTGAAGACCTTACAAATTGGTGGAATCCCATATATGCTATCTCCTTGATCATGCTAGTGTTCATGAGATTTCAGCTCTCATGACTTGATTCCAGTATATGTCAGACATTTCCAGCCATTATGGAGATCTTGATCTATTGTATATCTTCAGTATTCATGGAGATCATGATCCTTTGTATATCTTCATTATGGAGATTCTGATCTGTGTATATTGTACATGGCGATGACCACACATGTTATATTGTATTATGCCTATTCATGGCCATTATACTCTTATGTATCCGGGACTGCTATATCTATTTACAGTTATGTGCAGAGTTGTATCATTGTATAGTGTTGATTGGATGGCTGGTTCTTCCACTAGGTTCTTCATCACTTCATTTCTGGGATGGAATTATAATGTATTTCGGCCATCGTATGACCCCTCTGAGCTCACACTAGCTGATTTTACCACACATGGTGAATCACACTTTTATGGCCTTCCCTGTCCCTATGCAGACTCCTTAGACCCCATGGACCATTTTTTTTCCTTTGATGTGTCCTATATCATCCCCAGAAACATGCTTAAATTTCCATACGCGACTTTTAAACCCTTTATCGCGTATATACGCAGGTTTGACCTCTAAAACTGCATACATCGGGATTTGTGCAAAAGGCCAAATTCTTTTGGATTTTTCCTTGATGGGTATTTGAATCACTGGTCTCCTGGCCTTCCATATGCCTTGAGATTGCTCGGATTCGACCTTTCATTACCCCATTGAAGAGCTATATAAGGAACCCTTTGGATACATTGAAGGCATATGAGGAATTGAGAGCAAGAAAACTATAGTTCATTGTTGCCGAAACTTGTGCTTGAGTCTGCATCCCCTTTGTCCCTTGGAGCATTTTTGTGTTCTTCCCAAGATTTCCTTTTGCTTATGAGCTTGCTATCGAGAGATGGAGGATTGAAGTGGTGGAGGCCCAAGTGGGGGACTCGATTTCTCCGATTCGCAGGTTTACCAAAAGAGGTTGTATTCATTGTAATCTCTGATTTTATATTAATAGAAATATCTTTTCCTGTCCAATAATATGTGTTTGAATGAATATTTTATCCATGGATGATTTCAAATGCTTATATGTTATTGATTATATATGCTAGAGTAGAGCTAACACAATTATATATAGCATGCTTGTCTTGTTTATTGAATGTTGAGAAAGCAATTTGTTAATTCAAGTTGGAGTTGTAAAGATCAACGAGGATCTACATCAACCATCTGAAATAAGGTACGAATCAAGATCCTTTAGTGTTAGTTGTTTGATTTCTCTTGCATATAGGAAAGGATTGATTTCTGGAGTTAAGTTGTCTGTTGTGGTACCCCAAGCCATAGGAATTTCTCTCCGTAACAATAGGAGGCATGACGAGAGTAGTGTGACACTAAAAACAATGTGGCATTGGAACATTTATTTGAAAGGATTGTTGAGGTGACAATTGTCAATTATTAAATCCGCAGACACCAAACAAATTCGAGTAGACATCAAGGGAATTTGAGGGTCACTTTCACCATAAGTATAATGATGTCACAACAAAAAGGGGCAGCGTAGTGAGAACCTCCACAAAAGAAGTCAGACTGATGACCCACATGATGGTTCATGTTGTCATTATGCTACTCGATGATGGAACATGTGAATATTTGACATACTGATTGATGGAACAAACCCTCTACTGGTGGTCGATTACTAGTTAGCACCCATATAATTCCACAACCAGTATTGTTTGCAAGACACAAAGTTACCTAAAACTTATCGAGAAGTATGAACAATAAGAATTTTAGTGCTACTGGCCCTAGGGGCCCTGACAGGGAAGTTGTAACACCTTTTCTGAGTAGGGGAAATGTTGCTGAATATGTACCACTGCAGGATGGGAGACGCTTGGAGAATAAGCCAGTTTCAAATATCCATGCAAAATTGTCTCCAACTATCTTGGTAAGGATGCCAATGAGAAAACCTTCTGATATATGTAAGAACAATGTTGTCTTAAAGGAGCTGAGAACGAATGTAGAAACAGTGGTAAAAATTCAAATACCAGAGGACATCCCGTCGAAGCCTTTGGATGAGACAGTGGAATCAGTTTCCATAGTGTATAGTATCCATTGCTAAGAAATGTCGCTCTGAAGGAATGTTCGAACTGAGGGACAAAAAAATAAGGGACAACATCATCACCATCATCACTGTAAACTGCTGAAAATATGAGAGGTGATGATGATTCCAAAAACAATTTGAACTGACACACTCTAATGGAAGGAGGTAATATATATAGAGGATGGCATATCTCACCGGCAATGAAGCAAAGAAAACCACTGACCAAATGCTGGACTGAGCGACTTCCACGAGCTCCAAGGCTTAGCTAGACATCACTTACTCATTCATGGGTAATGCCGAGGAATATTTTGAAGGGAAGAAGGAAAAACCTGGGATTAGTTGGAGTTGAAGATAGAAACACAGAAAAAGAAAATCGGTAATACCGATAAATATCCCATCCCCTCTATACTACTCCTCTCAGTGGTAATTACATCTAATAAGAAGAAATAATGACAGTATTACCAGAAGATATAAAGACCACAATAAGAAGCAAACACAGAAGGAACATACATTCGAACGTAGAAGGAGCATACATTCAAACACAGAAGGAACATAATTCATCTTGTACATCAGTAGGTGCATGAAGTAGCGGAATTTATAGAAAGAGTCATGCCGAAACATGTCAATTCCGACCTGGTGGAGCACATGCAAAAAATAGAGGACAAACTGCGCATAGAGATAGAGAAACTAGTGAAAATCACAGAGGATTTTCAAAACAAAATCAACGCAAGTAAGTCAATAGAGAAATAGTTTGTGTGGCTCGGGACAAGCCACAGGTGAGTGACGGGGGCCTATTGGGCCTAGGGACAATAGGGCAGAATTCATGTAGAATTCTGCCTAAGTATGGACAAGAACATAAAGGAGAAGAGGAAGGAGATATGACTGAGGAATTAGCATAAAGGGAAAAGGGAAGGATGTTGCAACAAAAGAAGTAAAAGAGAAGAAGAAGAAAAAGAGAAGGCATTGGAAGAGGAAGTTGTGCCAGATAAGTAATGCACGACAGAAGAATAGAAGGTAACACGAGATGATATATGGTAGATTATCAATAGAAGCAAGCGTGCAAATAGTGTAATGGCTAGAAAGAGACAGTAAGTCATAATGGTGAGAAAGCGACAGCCCTTAATGATCATGGGTATGAGCTCGGCTGGAGTCGACGAAAACCACATGCGTGAAGGAATCTTTTTAATTCAGGTCGATAGTGCCTCTCATTATGTGTTGCTAGAATAGGAAAGGTAGACTAATGGCTGGATATAGTAAGTCGACTGAGATAGCGACAGAAAAGGAGTCTGTAATGAGTCTGTTTAGAGTATGTATCGAGTCGGTATTGAGTCTATAACAAGTATGTATGGGATTTGTATATATTCTATAATTGGGCTATAAAAGAAGGAACCCAAGTTATATATGAGATAGATGATAATAGCATCGAAGTAGTCTCTAGTGGCTTTAAGTAGCATTGGCTTCTAGCTTGTAGATTGTTAGTTAGACTCTTAGTAAGACGCTTGAGCTAGACTGGAGGTAGGCGTTTTGGTTAATGGCTCTGTGTCACTGAGTGCATCAAAGTAGAGGTTCTACAACGGAGTACATAGATGAGTAGGGAAGGTTGGTTCAATCCAATCTTTGTGCACATCGCTAGTAGAAGTAGAGTAGAAAGAGAGAGATAATATTAGAGAGCATGAGAGGGAGGAAAGGTCTGTAAAAATAGAAGAGAAGATCTTGAATAGAGTATGCAGCTTTGTGCATAGACAAAAGGTGCATCTTTTTCCTCATTCCAGATGAAGAGCCTTGTGGTTTTCACCTGGATTGGTTTCCACATTATATTTTGTGTATATGTGTGAATGTTGAAGTATCTTAGATATATGTGTGAATATTTTGTTGAATGACTAGTTGATTATCGTGTTTGCAAATGGATAAATGTATGATGTCCACATTATATCAATGGATATGATTATGTTGCATGTCTACTATTTATTTACTTCAGTCGCATAAATAAGGGTTGCATCACAAAATAGTTGTTGAATTATTGTGCATATGAGTAATCCACCTCCCTGTTCTTCGTTGGAAGCCTTGGCGCATAGCCAAGGTACTAAAACACCCTCCCACACAACTGCAAAAATGTGGCAATGACCCATAAAACAAAGATATCTTTGGTGAGATGAAATCTATGTCACAGGTGTTATCAGCTAAGCTTTGCTCCGTTGGGATGATATCTCGAGCTTTGTTTTGCTGAGAAGAAGGCTGAACCTGGGTCCAAGGATAGAGAGAGGGAAAAAGCCAACAATTCCACGGCGTAAAAGTTCTAGTTTTTATCCGCAGAGTGTTCAACACAAATCTTATTTAATATTGGATTATATAATACTATGAGTGAGTTGCAATATAGTTGTGTCGTAGTTTATCCAAAGTTAACGTCGATGAAAAGTGTTTTTCATATTCTAAGTCTTTAGACTAGGAAATTTATAAAGTTTTTCTGTCGAACTGAAATTTGGTCACATAGGAGTTGGTGACAACCTAAATCTTGTTGCAGTAAAATCCGGTCAAAGACAAGTAATTCTTTCAATGGTAAAAGTGTTTCCGGTAAAAATTATATTGTAGTATTTCTGTCGAAATAGTTCCATCGCAACTAAATTTGGTCGCAAGACTTTCGGTTAAAGTAAAAAGGGAAATAAAATTTTAATTATGTGCAGTGAGTTAAGTCTACCACTGAAGCAGCTGTCTTTCCTAAGATCTGGTATCAGAGCAGGTTTAGTAAATATATCTTGTCTTAAAAAAAGAAAAATGAAATTTCCTAAGGTAGATTAAAAATGACTTCCACTTCTGGTTCACAAATGTCGAGTTTCCAAACTCCAATTTTTACAGGAAATAATTATGAGTATTGGTCTCTAACAATGAAGTTTTTGTTCAGAGGTCAAGATGTTTGGGAGATAGTTCCGAATGGTTATATAGAACCAGCATATCATGCAACATATAATAATCTCATGCAAGCTAAGAAAGATTCCCTGAGGGAACAAAGGAAGAAAGATGTAAAAACTTTGTTCTATATACACCAGTCCGTGCATGAAAGCATACTTCCAAGAGTAGCAACAAAAATTATCGCTAAGCAGGCATGGAACACATTGGAGACTGCATATCAAGGCCTGAACAAGGTAAAGACGTCCAAGTTGCAAATTATGAGAAGATATTTTGAATCTCTATCGATGAAAGAAACAGAATCAGTAGACTCATTGTACACTAGATTTGTTGGTTTGATAAATCAAGTGAAATCTCATGGAGAAACTATAGAAGACAAAAGGGTGGTTGAAAAATTTCTTAGAAGTATTCCCCTAAGATTTGAATCCTTGGTTTTGACCTTGGAATAAAAAATATATATGTTGTTGTTTACCATTGATGAGTTGCAAGCTTCACTCAGCAATCATGAACACATAATATACAGATCATATACATCATTTGAAGGTGCATTCACAACAAAATCATCCATAAATTGTGGTAGAGGCACGGGGAGAAAAAACTCTAGAGGCAGAGGAAGAAACTTCTCTAGAGGAGGATGCAACAACAGTCCCACGGATGTCACTAGTAGAGGATAGAATCAGAACCTAAGTCATCCAAGTGGTCACAGGTTTGATAAACCAAAATTTCAATGGCATTATGATAAGAAATTTGGTCATTATGCATATGAATGCAGGAAGAAGTAGTATGGCCAAGGAAAGCAAAGCCAAAACTCGTCGACGAACACCAGCACTTTGTCGAGCGCAATGTTGATGGCATGTGCATCCCCAATTGAATGCAATACCATCCAAGAAATTCCACATGACATATGGTATTTAGATTCAGACTGCAACAATCATATGAATGGTAATTTAAATTTGTTTTCGAGTCTAGATAATTCAGTTCAAACTGATGTTACCCTTAGAAATAATGTCTAAGTCGTTGTTTTCGGAAAAAGGTATTGTTGGTATTCTAACCAAATAGGGGGAACAAAAGTTTATTCCTTATGTTTATCATGTCGAAGGTTTGAAACACAATTTTTTGAGTATTGGACAGCTGATACAGAAAGGTTACAGAGTCTACATGGAGGACAATCACTATGTGATTAAAGACATACGTCTAAGCAACTAGTTGATAGAAAATGTGCTAGTGACAAGAAATCGCTTGTCTCCATTGAGGATAGTCCTAGACAATACTAAAGTTGCGTTCAAGGTAGAAAGAAAAGAAACATGTATAAAGTTGAGACAAGAATGAAAATGACAGCTCTAAAATTCAAGCAGTGTTTCAAATAGAATTTCGAGATGATTCATGGCTGTGGCATTTAAGATTTGGACATCTGAATTTTGTTGGGATGAAGTTACTGCACACAAGGAATATGGTAAAATAATTGTCATTGATCGACAGACCAGACAGAGTTTGTGAAGGATGCATTTTTGGCAAGCATTATAGAGAGACTTTCGAGTCAAAAATTCATAGAGAGCACGCACACTACTTGAGATCATGCACTCTGATATTTGTGGCCCAATGCAGACATCATCCATTGGTGGTTGCAATTATTTTCTTACTTTTATTGATGACTACTCAAGAAAAACATGGGTATATTTTTATCATTCTTTGATAAAAACTTTTAATATTTATGAGAATTATATTTTAAAAATTAATTTAAATATTTTGTAAATAAGTATGTTAAATTGATATACACAAATTCAATCATAATTAAAATTGGAAGACTCTGTACTTGAAAATTTTATAATGTCTTTAATTATTAGTTAAATGCAATTTGATTATCTATATTATTATGTTACTTACATTTTTTAAATATAATTGAAGACTATTAATCCTAAATTAAGTCATGACTATTTGATTAGGCTATTATATCAAGTTGCCTTCATTCTTTTAAAGTGTAACTTAACTATTCTTAAACTAAGTGGCAATTGTAATGCCCTGGTTTTGACCCCATTGCATTAGATGTATATGATGTATATATATATTGTAAATGATCACGTTGTGGAGCTAAAGGCCAAGGCCCCACCATTTATCGGTTATGCTATGTTTTGGATTTAAATTGTCACTGATGGTATATCGGGGCATGCGGCATATATTATGTTGTCATCATGTAAATATGCATCTATAATTAATTAATGAACCCGACCAACTACGATCACGGCAACTAAAATGAGAAAGGGGCATGATTTTCACAAGGATAAGGATGTGGGGGAAATTGTCAACCTTGGCCAATGAGAGAAAAACCCATATGTCTTCTTCCTTTGTTTTATTCCAACCACTTTCATTAAGAAAGGCTGCTGGTGGTTGAGGCAGTTATGGTCTTGGAAGTGGGGTGGCAGGACTATCAGTCCTCACCCACATGCACACTCTACCCATGATTTTGTTGTTCATCCTCTCACGCAGATCTTCTTCTCTCCACGACTGTGCTAAAGGCTCACGCCCTTCCAATTTTCGCGTCCTTCCTGTTGTTTGTTCATCCACGGACAAAAACGGAGTTGTTTTTCCTCACGCAGGACCTCCATTGTCAGTTCATTCCTCACAGGGTCGGATTGTTTTCCACACACAGGATTTTCCTGGTTTTTATCCATGTATTTTTCCTCTGCGGATCTACGGATGGTTTGGCTGTATTCTTCCCTCACGGACTGATTCATGGGTCCTACGTTGTCGTTTTCATTCATGCCCAGGCTGGGGAACTATAATCTCTTTCCCAGCATGGTCTATGTATGTTTTCCCGGCGACTTCATTGCCCAAGGACGAGTTGAGTTTTCCCCACATTGTGAGCCGCGTCCACTGATGCATTTTGGGGGCTGTTAATTTCCCCAGGCCATGAGCTATGTTTGCTGCTACGTTTGGGGACTGCTATAGATGGTTTGAAGTCGTTTTCCCTGGTTTAAGATGTGATAGCTAAATTGATTGCCTGAGTGCAATGGTTGGTCTTCAGACTGTATTGGGAGCAGGGATGGGGGCTTAGTTTTGCTTGATAAACCTAGTGGCTAGAAACCACACAGACAAAGCTAGAGGGCTGGCCTTCTTCTCCATCACCCCTGAATAGCACTGGAAGGGAATGCAGGGCTTGAGGGACTGTGTAGCAGAGAAGGGACTGATTCCTTGTGTTGGGTGTTTTTGGGTGTCTTAGAGGTCAGGCTAGTTCTGGTGTAGGTGTTCTTGGCTCTGTAATGAGCTCACCAACTTAGCATTGAGCCTTTCCCAACTCCTTGATGGCCTGATAAACCCAACTCTATTGGCTTGGCTGTGTGTTTTGTGTATCATTGGCTATGTGTAAGCCTGCTAGTTCCCTTATTCCTTGGAGAATCATGCCCAGCTTGGGGGTGGCAACACTGCTGAGAGATTAAGGAGCACGCTGGCCTATGGTTGGGTGGAACGTTGCAGCGACGTAGCTGGTTGCGGAAGGAGTTTTCATAAGATAAGTGATCTTGCCTATTTTACTTCTGCAACCTTACTTACTATTAATTGTTATGAGATGAACATGCTTGTATGAATGAATGTTTCTTCCGCTGTGTATGATAAACAGTGGCATATATGCATTTTCTACTTCAATGCATTTTATTTCAGCATATCAGCATGTTATTTTATGAATTCATATGTTCATGGGGCACTTAGCCCACTGCGATTAAAGTTTGGGTTGCATCCTCTACGCTCGTCGGAGGCATGGGGACGTGACAGCAATGACTAGCTACTACTTAACCCTTGTTCATATATTATATAAACTTCCTTCCACAACAATTTTTTTTCAAGAAAATAAATAAATAAATAAAATATATTTCATATTTTTATTTAAAAATAAATAAAATGTGTTTCATTTTTTTATTTTTTTATATAAAATTTTACATGTTTCAAATGGATGTTCTTTATTTGGACGGAATATTGTACTAGATTTAACATCAAACCTTGCTTCAAAAGATGATCTTGATGTGCTTGACCATTTATATGGCTAATGCTTAAAGTGTTGAAATTTCATGCTATCAGCTTTGTGCCAATATTATGCAAATAGATATAGCTTAATCTATTTAAAAGTTTATTTTTTCTATTTAAAGAAACCTTTCATTTTATTTTGAGGGTAATTGATTTTAACTAAATTTAAACTTTCACATTAATTTAATTTTAAGTGAATATTTTTTTAACATGAACATAGTTGTTTTAGTTAATATAACTAAAGTTACAAGTGTACATACCTTACTCTACTTTAGTTCATAATTTTTTTTTAATCTCCTAAAAAACATATATTCTTAACTCTTAATCTCATAATGTTTATTTTTTTTACCACATTAAAAAAATCCAAAAAAGCATATCTCAAAAATAAAACTTCTCAAATACTCATGAGTATTCTATCAGATATTATGAAGCATGAAATATATCTCTTATGTACTCCATAAATCTATAACTCGAACACAAACACAATATTACTTTTAGATTGGTTTAAAATAGCTATATTGATTATGGTGCAACTTAACTATAGTTATCAAGTTTTTCATCAAAAGTATATATTGTATATAAAATCTTCATAAGATATTAAGATGAATACTTGGATTTTGAATTCCGAACATTCTCGTTTTGATCATTGCGGTATCACTTTGATTCACTACTCTCAACCTCTACGCAACGCAACTAACTTATCTTCAACCTCTACACAATGCAACTAACTTACCAACTGCATTTCTCAAACGGCCTCTTAGATTTCATAATGCTGACTTGCTTTCACTTCCAAATTGCATCTAACTTCCAAACCTTGCTTCAGCTTTCACCGGTAATAAATATTATTACCACCATTGTCTGTGAAGGGATTCGAAGACGAGAGGTCCGTCTCAATTAAATATCTTATAACCTCTCGAAATAAAGAAAATAACAGACTGAACTGAGAACACTAACGAATTTGACGATGACATATATATATTCCCTATAACCGTATCGGATTTCACCGAACTCTTACATCCGTATAGAATTCGGGAATTTCTTTGTCGACGATTTTAGTAACTATGAATGTAACCCTTTATATAAGCAACTTTGTGTGGTATAAAGGTGCGTGTTGCCTAAGGTTTGCAGGCATTACAGCATTACATTAAAAAAAGGTGAAGGTGAGGTGAGATACCCAGAAATACAGTACGATGGACAGCATATTGGAGTCACAGCTGGCTCAGGCCTACCAGACCTACCAGACAACGATGTTGAGCGTTTTGGAAGCCAACAAATCCTCGGACGGTGCTACAGACGTCGAGCTCAAAAACCTCAAGCAGCAGCGGGAGCGGCTCCATGTTGCTTGTGACAGGGCACGCCAGTTCGTGGAGTCCACAGATCAGCAGAGCATCACCTTAATAGACGCCCTCGTCGAGGAGGCCATAGGCAGCGAGTCTCCTCCCACCAGCGAACTCCAGCTGGAGAAGATTAGCGAGCAAATCGGCATGCTCGTCCACGACTTCGGGCTGGGAGGATCAGGAGGAGGAGCCACAGCCACCACTAGTGCTCCGCTCTCTTCCCTGGCCTCAGCCGCGGCTCAGCCTGTTGCCAATGCCGACTTCGACTCGTGCTCCGGGACGACGCAGTCCAGTAAGGTAAAAGAAATGCAACCTTTCTTTTCTTTTCTTTTCTTTTCTGTTTCCGTTTTGGATCTTTTCTTTTCTTTTCGGTTTACGTTTTGGATATAGGGTTCTTGGTCATTGCTTTTAGGTTTTCTGGTTCTTGCATGTTTAGATGTATCTACGATCTGGGTATTATTATCGTGAATATTTCATGATCTTGTTCAGTTTGTTACGTAACGGTTCAATGTATTATATGGTTAACCCAGAATTCACAATATTTACGCACAGTTTTAGACACATCGAAATAGATTTGCAGACGTAGCTTGCAAATCAGAAAAGTAGACAAATTTACATACTCAACAGCAGCTTCCAGAGCTGGAAACAGAAATTTGAATAACAACCAACGACTCAGAGCCTTTGTTTTTGTTTTGCAATATATGGACTAGTTGTTGGTACATGGACTTCAAATCTATGTTTATAAATCTATAGAAATTAGTGGATCAATATTTCAAGAATATTTTATACGGTTTTTAACCCTTCGATTTGATTTTATGTTTAAATAAACTTATATAAATAAGTGGAATATTTCATAGGGTTTTTAACGTTTTGATTTTGACTTTAGTTTTGTTTAATCCTTTATTTGGTTTACTGTAGGCACAAAACTTATTGGATTCATAATGGAATAACAATTTGATGTTTTTTGTGTCGAAAAAACGTGTGAATTAAATTGCAAGCATTTTGTCAGGTTATTGATATATATGTTTATTTTATTAATATAAAATAACAGGTAGCCGATGATGTTGCTACTACGCGCGTCAAGCTGGAGAAAACCATGAACGAGTGAGGGGTGAGCAGTATAGCGACGGGTCAGTACCAGATTCGCAAGAACGTCTATTCCATCATCACAACGTCTTTATTTTTTTTTGTTAGTTTGTGGATGATTAGTTATTTTTCTCAAACAGTATTCCATCATCGCAACGGCTTTATTTTTTTTTTGTTATTTTGTGTATGATTATAGTCATCAGGCTCACTTCTGGCCTGAACGTTTTGCATTTTACTAGCAGTATGCTCATGGTGGTTTGTAATATTTTAAACCGTTGAATATATTGTCTGATCTTTGGCTCAATTTTGATCGCCGTGAACGGTAAATCTCTCTGTATATTTTCAGTAATATAATTTGAAAAGCTATTTTAAAGTCAAATTATCTACTTAATCACTCCCAACTTAAACTTAAACTTCAATTTTTTTATTTAAGAATAGTTAGAAGCATAGATTACAGTGCTATACAGTAGTTCTATGTCCTATTATCGCGTAGATTATGTATATCTTGTTATCCCTAGAGTTATGTTGCGTGAAAGCAATTGTCTTTCCCATTTGTCGAAAAGAGGTAGTGCAATGAAAGTATTTTCTTAATGTTACACTGTGTTAAAGCATTTGTTTTATACTGAAGGCATTTTTTTAGTTAAATTGTGAAGGTCAAATCTTTTAGGGTTAAGATAGTTTGTAAGTTTTATTGTATTTTGTATTTTAAAATTGATAGAAATATATTAATTCAAAGTTTAAGAATATTGAAAATACTAGTATATGATTGCTTTGTTTTTAAGTTGTATTAGCGTGGTTTTAATTTAAACTAAATAATTATTTACATACAATTATTGTTAATTTAGTGTAATTTATTATTATTTTTAAAAATGATTCTATATTAATATTAATAAAAATGTTTTACAAATTAAATAAATATTAATACAAATAAAAATTATTTAGCTAATTTTTTTTTTTTAATTATCATTTTATATACAAAATAAGAAAAAATTGGTAAACTTGTAAAGTGACTACCCATAGCTCTATTATTACCTTACTATATTGGAAAATATTAAAATCTGCAAATTTAATAAAATTGTTTAATTTTTAAGTATATTTTAAATTTTATAGAGAATAGANTAAATTTTGGTGTACAATATAGTTTTTTTTATTTCATTGTAATTTATTTATTTTTATGGAAAATCATATAAGTTGAAGATTCACTAAATAATTAAAAAATAGATTTGAACTTATAATTCAAAAAATAAAAAATAAAAAAATATTATACTCATTGCACTCATAGAGAATCTCCAACCCACTATGTTACATATAAACTTAAATAAAATAGAATAAAAAATTAAACTAGCATAAATCTATGGTAGTTGAAATTTTACTTTATTTTAACAAATAAAATTTAATAAAATAAACAATGTGATTTTAATGTTTTAAATCTAAATAATCAAATTAGGTTTTACTTTTAAATATGAAATCACCTAATATTTTTAAATAATGGGTTTGTCATTATTAGTATTTCAATGTGTTTACATAAACATTATTAGATGATAAACATTATAAAAAATGTTGATATTATTTAAATATACATATATTAATGGCAAACATATATATATATATATATATATATATATATATTACAAATAATTATATTAATCATATTAATAATAATATTAGGGGGAGGGTTCTCATTACTCCAGAAGGAAAACAAGAAATGTCCTATTCTTGGGGTCCTGGACTCGAATCAAACAATGTAGCTGAAGCTCTGGCCCTTTGGCAAGGCCTTCATCTAGCCAAGGATCATGGTATCAATGACATTATGGTTATTGGAGACTCTAGGCTTCTTATCCAGGCACTCACGACCAGCAGCCCTCCCACAGAGCTAAAGATTCGTCACCTTTTAAGGAAAATTCAAAGCTTCCTCTCCACCTTACATGAAATCGATTTTTCCCATGTCCTCAGAAAGCATAATACTTTGGCCGACTTGGCCGTGAATCTAGCATCCTGCTTAGACAAAGGTGTCCTCTTACTAAACACTTCTAGGTCCCACTATCCTGTTCCTTAGCCCTCGATTCAATGACTGCCCATATGACCTTTTGCCTCAATCCCAAGGGGCCTTCTCCAAGGTCTACCACGTGGGCCTCTCCTCGACACATGGAGTGTTCCTCCCTGTCCTGTGGCAGTCCTTGGAACCACATGAAGACACTTGGGCATCTACATGTGGCATGCATCGGTTTAAAGGCTCAAAGCTCTTTGTACGCTAGGCTCAGTCCAATGTCTAATTTGTCTCCCGTCATCCCGATTTGGCATGCTTCCATTCCTATCCTTTTGCACATTCCAAATATCTCTCGTCCTTTCGCATCACTTGGAATGATGGCGAGCGAGGTGCATGGTATTAAACAAGGTGGAGGATGGCTTTGTCTTCCTCGTCGTGGGATATTTTGTAGGTTTACAGGAGTTACAGGTGCTTCCTAGTTTTTGTTCATTTTCGTCCCCATGGACACGTCTTCGGAGTCCACTGCATCCTCCCCTCTAGCTCTTCATGTGGAAGATGATATTTGGGATATTAAGAAGGGGATGAGGAGGATGAACCGCTTGTTGAATAAAATGGACACGGAAGGAGGGCGTCAGCTTGTGAATGTTGATCAGGATTTGGTCCAGCTAAGGAAAGAATTTGAACTCTCGATCAAGCAAACTAAACAAGTGTTCACGAAGTTTCTTGCAGAATTAGAGATCAAGTTGGAAAAATTAGAGCTAAAGGTGGTTAAGATGGAAGTAGCAGCCGATTCTGGCTCCTTCTCTCCTCATGGTGGCAAGGCTCGCTAATGCAAGTATTCTCTGGTTTTCTATATTGTACAATGGACCTTTTGGACCATCTACTGAAAGTGAATAATATATTTATGAATTTTTTCTTTGGAAAAAAAAAAGTACTCTCTGGTTTTGTTTTGCCTTTTATGAATCATAAATGTTTTTAGTATCTAGTTTTAATATCTCTCATAGTTTCATCTTGTAAAATCCAAACAAATATGGGTTGATTTTGGACTTATGATTGCCGCTCCCATAAGGGCACCTGAATTTGCTGCTTCCATAAGGGCTCTTGAACTATGTGGTTTTTTCCAAAGTGGTTATACCACTGCTCTTTAATATAACTGTTTCTGTTTAATATATATATATATATTAATATGTATAATATTTATTTAAAATATTTTATAGACAAATTCTTACTAATATATTAAATATAAAACATATATATAATTAAAAATATTTCAATTGATAATTAATTTATGGTTAATTCGAGATCATTGGGAGGGATAATTTTAAGAACACCCTTTTGTATGTATAATAAATGGGAGAATCTCCCTAATATATAGAAAAATTTGAAGGGTATTTAAATATCAATAATATAATATGTATATATAATTTTTTGGTTAATCTTTCATTTTATTATAGAATCTTGTAAAATATTTGCGGAATTTTCACTAAATTATAACATATTGAAAAATCTTGGCGAAAATTTCACTCAATTATAAATGTTGTAAAAACTTTGTGAATATTTCATTGAATTGTAAAACCTTGTAACATCTTGGTGATTCTTTTTCTAGGAAGACTCAACTTTTGATTATGCAAATTACTAGGGTAGTGCAATACAAGAGAATATACCAGAGCTTGACTCACTCGACTCCGAGACCCTCAAATGAACAAATGCATGAATGAGGAGAGGGGATATTTATTTATACATTTCACAAGCAGTATCGAGTCATTCATAACTTGATGTGTTGGTGAAACACAACTACACTAACTAGATTCAGGGAAAGTGGGGACTCCACTTTTTATCTCATCCTTTAATGGTCCAAGGAACATGTGGGGACCCAAATCATGACATACCAACAAACTAATAGAAGTGAACACTTTAAATTGTAGAGTGATTATGGAACCCACGAACCATTATTACAACATGGAGTATTATCGATACCCACAACCTTAACATAGTGTATGAATTCCCAATTATCTTATTTTCCAAATCTCTCATTTTTAAACTACCCTCTAAGAAAAAATAACCTACTTATTTATTTATACATATGACTGCCACTTTTTCCTTTCTTTTGTTGATAATCAAAATATGAATTATGTCATTTGATTTCGAATTTTAGATTTAGCTAGAAACTTGCAATGGTTATTAGAAATAAGAAGATATACTAACAAGAATACAAATCACATTAATGCATCATCACACATATCATTATATTCCATCACTTGTTTATCAATAAAGAGAGTCTTTCTTCCAATTTGTGTCTTTGTATTCTTATGTATTATGATTTCTGAATTGTCTTGTCATTTCATTGCAAGCATATTATTTCATTAATATTCTATATGATATAAAATATGTTGCAGGAAAGATCTGGCTCTTTGTAGGTATTGGAGATTCCCTAGAAGTTGTTGGAGAAATTTGGATTGAAGAATAAAGCTAGGATCAACCTCCATAAAAAAGGTATGCTTACTTTATTCCTTATTTCTCTGTCAAATTCTTAAATAACTGAATGCATGCAAGTTTATTCAGTACGTTGGTAACCCTAGAAACCCTAGGTTATAAGGTTGTATTCTCCTGAACAACAGTTATGTTGTTGGAATGTCCTTGAAATATTTGGTCTCCTCTTATATACAAAGTATAATTATTCCATTGTATCCAGAGCTGTTTTGCATGACAGAAGCAATGGGCATTTATTAGTTGAGTGAATTTGCACACATAGACCATAGACATCTATTACATTCAAGGAACATTGATTCTTTTCATGTTTCTTCCTACACTTTGCACAAAATACTATCAAGGCTTGCATAGCCTCTTCTTACTTTCTTTTAAGATGCATAGCATCTAATTACATTTCCAAATATTGGAGAATTTCAGTTTTCATGTCATCTAGTAGGTGCTCCAGGTCAGTTTTGGTTAAGGTAGGGTTCGTGAATCTACGTGTTTGGAAAATTGAATCTATGTTATTCTTCCCTTTTGTAGTTATTGAATAAGTTTTTAAAATCTATCTAATTGATTCATATCCTTTTTGAAAAACGTCTCCATCAACCAAGGGATTTACAACTTCTAGAAGATCTTATTTCACCCATATGAGAAGTACTAACTTGAGGGAGTCTTCGTCCAAAGTATAGTTATGGCCTCTTTTATAGCTGAGTTGGAACATCTATTCATAATATTCTAATGAGTTAATGGACTTAATAAGATTCCATTAGAATATTGGATCTACTAATGCACATGTTAACAATGGACACTAAAAAGCAAAAATCAATTGGAAATATTGATAACCTCAACATCCCTAAACACCACATCTCATCAAAATGTTCACATATTTATTTTTACTATTAGCCTTTTATTGTATTTACTCTAATTTCTCATCCAAAATCTCACTCCTCATACCTATCTACTATATCATACAAAAATGAACATTCTAAGAAAAATCATATACTCAATGCAACCACTTGAGCATTTCAACAATGACAAAAATATTTCCCTTGTGTTTGGTCATCATCCAAAACAAGGCTACATAAAAAATTACATGGATCAAAACTAAAATCGCCATGAGAAGAGGGTTGAAATATAGAAAGTGCTCATAAGGATGGCCAAGAACACCAATATTATGTCGATAAAGGTATTTACCACAACAAGAATCATAAATCCAAGATTAGATAGCACTAGAGTATACATAATCATAGCTGAAAATAAACCCCTCATCATTTTCACTCGTCCCCTTAAGTGACAAAATCTTAGGGGTTTCTTCGAATCTGCAATAATCTTCATAATTATTGTCCAAATAAAATGCACATGAGATATGATTAAATTTTCAGAATTACGAGAAAATTTCATTTCCAAATTTAGGGCTTCATACCTCTTTTTTATGATGATTTTTTTTTTGCAATGTAGATCAATATGAAGTGCTTGTTTCCCTATCCAAATTCCAGTGCTAAACCCATCATTTTCAAGTGATATTATATGCAAAATGTGATAGAAGATGGATGACGACGGTGGCTTAAAATTTATGCAATAAAGACTTTGTTGCATCCCATCATTTCCAACCCACAAAACATGTTTATTTGCTTAATTTTCCCTAATAAATATATCAGAAATCAAGGGGTTTTGTGATTAATATTTTTTTGCAAAAATAACATTACAAAACAACCCCAAATCATGAAGAAGAAAAAATATGCATTAAAGGGCGAAGAAAGAGATTGGAAATGACCCCTCAATTGTTGCTCCAAATGTGCATAACTAATACATATAGATGGTTGATAATGAACATGAGAAAAATTTGGCATTGCCTCATCCATATGAGGTTGTCCAAAGTCTTCAGAATCTTAAATATGATCCTCCTGATGGCTTCCCTTTTCTTCATCATGATTCCTTTAATTCTCTCTTCAAAAATATTTTGTATGGATCCCTAAAATTCTTCTTCATGTGGAGTTGTAATAAAATTTTCAACAACCTCGTGTACCTCATGCCCTATAACATCGCATGTTTTCTTGAAATACTCAAGAAAAATATCAATGCTTTGTTGGAATTATCTTATATACTGAGAGGGGCAGCGAATCAGTATATAGTGCAGATTTCAAACTATTTCACTTTTAACAAATTTTCACCACTTAAACTTTTCTAGAAAAATAGTGATAAACACAATTGTGCACAAAATTTGAAAGAACAGTTGTATAAATATATCTATATGTAAATGATTATTACATCAATGGGACAGAGCAATATCCAATTGTGAGCACCAAATCACTGAGGCTCCCACCTTATCTATAAGCATCAACCTGCTGATTACAGGCACTAACATGTTAATACTTCGATCTATCCAAGCACCAACTCACAAAATTCAAGAACCAACCTAAACTAGTGTTTGTCTCTTTGCGCAACCTCCAAATTATAGTAATCAGGTACCACTTTTTTGAATACTGCGATATCCAACTATTCTTCAGATGCGACTAAATGGAAGAACCAATTGCTGATTGTATTTACCAACACTGAAAGGAAGGAATCTCCAACTCCCTGATTTTTTTACCATCTCCAATTGGAAGGAAGCTCCAACTCCCTAATTTTTCTACTAACTACTATTGGAAGGAAGCTCCAGCTCCCTTTTACTTTCCCCTTCTTGCCTCCCTGAAATAAAATAATTGTGTATCAAACCTACTAGAACTTGGTCAGTTATCTACGATGTTTCATATCAACAATTGTTGCACCCACACTGAACTATTTTTCATTCTTCTAAAATATACATCACAACATTTAGTTTCATTATCTACCATGTGCGATAATATCCATGAATTATTTGATTTCACTGTATCACACAATATTCAGATATTTACAAACATTGAGTTACTTCTACACTCTGCAATCTATGTTTCTACTTATATTCAATGCTTTGAAGATTTTGTGTGTACACAAGCTTCATATTACTTCATCACATATGCGATCTTGCACTCTGATTTAATAACGGTGTGTTATCATCGTGCATCCTAATATGGGATATTCTCCTGATTTACACACTTTCTAATTTTCTTGATTGTATTTGCACAATTTGGCTCTCTTGCATTATCTTCTTTCTTTGAGTCAACAAGCCATTGATCTACCCCAAGAATTACAAAGATTTTGAATTCAATAATTAGATATTCATCTTATTCAAGCTTAATTCAACACCTGGACATATCTTGTCTATTTATACTCTTTATAGGAGAAGAGATGCGTCCACTTGTTGGGATACCTTAAACTTATTGATGCCCTAACTTGCTTACTTCTTTACCAATATAACCTCTTAATTTTATTTTGTGTCAGCGTGCAACCTTTGAAATTCAACCTTGTTTGGTTTTGCACACATATCCCATTGTCTTTGTGGTATTTTCACACATAATCCCTGTATCTTAGTGGTATTTGCACACATCCTTGATTTTCATATTTTTATTCTAACTTCTTCTTCAAGGTTGTTATCTACGTTCATATGTCCCATGTTTTAGTGGGATCTCTACACTCTCTATACTTCCACATTTTTCTCTATGTACTTCTTCAAAATGTCTTTGTATGAGGAAGAATCCATTCTCTTATGTCTATTTCATTTTCACATATTATTTCTTCATCATATTTGGTGTTTGACCTCAACCCTTCATTTAACTTTGAATTCAATGATAGCACAAACCTTGTTGGTTTATTCTTTGACATCAATGATAACACACGAGTTCAACAACCTCTGACTTTGTCATTGATGTCAACACCAACTTACTATGATCTCCCCCTAAAAATGATATCTTCCTTCATGTGAAAAATACTCCCCATGTGTTTATCCCTTTTGATTATTTTCGATGTTCTTTTGTGTAGATCCATCCTTCAGTTTCAATTGTCTATTTTCTCATTTTCTTTTATTATCTTTTATTATCTCCCTTTGACATCAATGTCAAATGGATTTTCTCAGTCATTAACTCCCCCTGGTTTCATGCTCATTACATCCTCTTTGTCTTGCTTATGTTGTTCTATATCCACTATTATGTCACAGATAATCGCCTTATGCATCAGGTACTCTAAACTGTGTCATTCTTCATTGTCATTGTTGTTTTCAATTTTTATGGTTGTCTACATCATAATTAATGTGGTTTGCATGTGATATTATTTTGGATTTTTCACACAAGGAAATTTAATGGATGTCATTAAGTCAAACTGTGGTCGCATATATTTCCATCAATAAGCATGCTTTGCAAATAAGGCGATATGACCGGTAACTCATGCAAAAATGTCAATGTGTTGCTTTCATACTAGAGATTTAAAGTGACGTCATTCATTTCTAATTGGATCCATGAACTATATTTCCATTTTTTCCTTTTTCCAAATCCATGAATCCATGCAATAAATTTTTACACCTCCATGATCACCTTCGAATTGCTCAACCACGAGTCCCATTAACTTCAATATTTATTCAATTAATTTTTGGATGCATTATAGATGTTCTTCTTAGGTTTATAAATTGGTTGTGGATTGATAATTACATCACCCTGGTTCATTTTCCATCAAGTTTGTTGAGCTTATATTCTCCTATTTCCATCATGTCTTCTTTCCTTCAGAGATCCAACAATCCAATTGATGGTCTTCATTCAATAGTTCAATATCACCAAGAAGAATTTGGAAGGATGAGAGTAGACCTGAGGGTATGGAAGTCTCAAATTAAAGAGATAGATTTCATCCATTGGTACCACCAATCATAGTTCAACTAGTGCATTTTGGAGGGATTTTCCAATATGACCAAACAAGTCAACTGTTTGGACCAGAAATACCAACAAACTCTTTGTCCTTCTGAACCAGATTTTTGTTGAACAAACTACTATCAATCCATCATCCTCAACTTTGGATATTTTTTGGTCATTGAAGTCATCATAGTTCATCGAGACAGCTTCAATGGATTTGAAACTGTCTTTACAACTTCTTTTCAGTCATTATACAAAGTTAGATCTCTAACTACATCTTTGAGACATCTTTGTATCAAATCTTGTCCACCTTCGACTGTTATCATCCATTTGTGCTTGATGAGATTTGAAGCTCCATTTTGTATTTTGTAACAACATTTTCTAACTATAATACAAATTTAAATTTTGTATATGTTTAATTCTTGTACATGTTCAAACAACACTTATTTTCTTATTATTTTATGTGATACAATTCAACATGTGTTTACATATGAATGGAGAGATCAACTTCAAATACTTTCTAACTACAACACTTTACTAACATAGTCCTTGAATTCATGATGTATGCCTTATTGAATTCAAGGATCTTGTTTAACCTTTTTTGGTTGGAAAGATGGGAAGTAATTACTTGTTGTTGGAGATGCACTAATGTTGTTAAATTCTTCTGCACATATTTGAGGATTTTCCTTTACCCATGATTTCATGTGCACGGGATTCCTTTGACTTTGTATAGGACACTTTTCTTCTTTTCTACATTCTTCCTTGACAATACTATACCAAGCGGGTCTTCTTGGCTGCTTTGTTTACTATGAATAGTATGAAGCCTTGTTTCCAAATCTATCAAACACAGAGCACCTTACCGTATGACAATATTTTGTTATATGGCGAGTATAGTTACATCTCAAACATTGAACTAAACTGAATTTATTTTTGTAACTGAAAGTATTGGCGTACCTAAGTTTTACATATTTTGTAGGTGTATCATACCTTTTTTATATGCATCATGTCACTATCAAACAAATCCTTCCCTTTTGTCACAATTATTATCACTTTCTCATTTATAGCCAAGGCCTATTTTGTCTTTTGGGGATCTTTGATTGCTTAGAATCTCATCTAGAATTATTGATTTGTTGTTTAATCTTACTTGGGTTTATGTGTCCAAACATGTTTCAATTCTACTTTGATTTGTGAAAATTGCTTCAGTTTTCAGGTGTGATATTTCTATTTCCTTTTGCACAAGTCATTTCATCAGTATTTCATTTTTTTCTTCTGATTCCTTCAAAGACAGTACAAGCTTATTCTCTTTTAGTTCTTTTATCTTGATTTTCGTGCAGTCTGATTGTTTTCCAATATCCTCTTCTTTTTCACTCAGTCATATTTCCAATGCTTCTTGTATTGTCATGTCCCCATTACAATAGGTCTACTAGTTGGCAATGTTTTACCCACCTAATAATTCCCTAGGCTAGGGGAGGAGGCATTAAATATTGCAATAAGGGAGCTATGGGACCCAAGAGAACCTTAGTTTATCATTTACACATTGATTTGGCTCATACAAATAATAAATATGGATAAAATAAAGTGGCATTGCTTCATAAGGACATTTGGAGGTCCATGGGGGCCTTGTGTGGCTAGATTCCTCCTTACACATGTCATGAATTAACCCAAAATTCGAAATTATGAGTGATTGAATGTTATTGGAAGGTGGAGATTCACCAAATGAAATATCATGAGCCCAAGGATTCAAATGGGTGAGGAGGAGTAACTCCCCATATAAGAGGAATATTATAGGAAGAAACTAGGTACCATGTGCAACTGGATTCCCTGCGCTTTATGACAATAATGATGGAATATTTTATGACAAGTCAGACCTAATTGCAGAGCTATGAAAACCTGACATGTCAAGGATAAAAATATCCTTCAAGAGGGAGCACTTGGGACTAGGTGGCATCCATTTCAATTCGGTGGAAGATGAAGCATTGAGGAGAAGGCCAAATGGCATGGAGGTTACTAAACATCAATGTTGAGGTGGAGGAAGCCTATAGGAATGAATTAGACCTTGGAGGACCTTAGTAGGGTTATAAAAATATTTCATGAGGAACGGAAATGGATTTTTATCATTTGTGAATTTGCCTTAGGCATTTGGATAGCATTAGCTTGTCCATTGCACCGTGAGTGCACACTTACCCTATTAGTGAGCCAATTTCAAGAGAGTGAGGTTCTCATCA
The DNA here is from genome assembly GCA_001517045.1 of Pseudotsuga menziesii. NCBI lineage: Eukaryota > Viridiplantae > Streptophyta > Pinopsida > Pinales > Pinaceae > Pseudotsuga > Pseudotsuga menziesii. The sequence continues at coordinate 200,244 of LPNX010849138.1, forward strand.
AAGTTGACCATGGGAGAGGAAATTAAGACCTCTCATTTGGAGCTTCATGGATTTTTTTTATGCATATAGGAGGTTTCTATTGTTCGTGACCCATCTCTCCTCCCATTCTCTCAATTTCTACTTCCATATTTCCATGTTTTTCTATGAAGGCACACATGTGTGAATGTTGGTTGTGCCATGTTATGACCAAAAAATTACTATGGCTTGGGGTAGACCACAACAGAATGAATGACACCAGAAATCAATCCATTCCAATTTGTAAGAGAAACAAATGCATCTAACACTAAGGTATATGAAGCATACCTTATTCCATACATTTAATGTAGATCCACGTTGAGCCGCTTCCAACACGCTTATATTCATGATTCGCTCTCAACAACAACAAACAAGACAAGCATGCTATATATCAAAGTGTTAGGCCCACTCTAGAATATATTAAACCATCACGTATAAGAAAATATAACTACATCCATGGAAAAAATATTTATAGTCATACACATGTAATGGATGAGAAATGGATATTTCTATTAATAATAAACATAGATAGAACAGTCACAAACTCTATCGACACCTCATCAAAATAGAGAAACCGAGTCCTCCACCTGGGCCTCCACCACTTTATTCCTCCATATCAATGGAAATACTACAAGGAAATAGAAATCTTGGGAAGAGCAGAAATGTGTGCTCCAAAGGACAAAGGGATGCAGACTCAAGCATAAACAAGTGAGGCAATAATGAACTATAATTTTCTTGCTCTCCAAAATTCTCCTCCTTCAATGCATCCAAGAGGCTCAATATATATCCCTCCAATAGACAATGGAGGGTTGAGTCAGAGCATTTTCCATGCATATGGAAGTCCAAGAGTAAATTTATTCGGGACTAATTGAGGAAAACTCCAAACTTTTTTGTTTTTATGCACATTTCCTTATGTATGTGGGTATTGGCTAAAAATATGTGTACATGTGGGTATTGGATCAAAAGTTGCATATACAAATAAGAAAGAGTTTTCTAAGGAATTTTTTGGATCATAAAAGTATAACTTGAACAAGGGGGATCCAAGGAGTCTGCAGAGGGACATGGAAGGCCATAAATGTGTGATGTACTAGGTTTGGTAAAATCAGCTATAACATATGCCCCCTAATGTGTGAGGTCAGAGGGGTAGCATGATGGAAGAAATACATTATATCCATCCCAGAAGTGGAGTAATGAAGACCCATGTGAAAGAACTAGCCACTCATAAGTACAATACAATGATAAATCTCAGCATGTGACTACAAATATACATGTAGCAGTCCTGGATACATAAGAGTACAATGGCTATGAATAGGCATGATATAAAAATGTCATGTGTGGTCATCGCCACGTACAATATACAATGAATAGGATCTCCATAGTGGATGCAGATATCTAATAATATACTGAAATCTGGTCATGAGAGAAGATATATCATGAATACTGGCATGATCAAGGAGGTAGCATATGTGGAATTCCACCAAGCTCGGAGGTCTTCTACACAAATTTCTACAAGTACGTGTCCTATCATGCAAATAAAGGTGTCAAGTTCAAACATGATGGTCCATCATCTAATTACCGGTCATTGATGTATACCATTAATAGACACAAGATATCCCAGTGATCATGATAATGGGAATCAAGGTACAAAGTGCAATATAACAAGTGCGAATAAATGTGTTGAGGTTGAACACTTGAAAGAATCCATCGATCAGGGGACATTGATGTATTCTCAAAAATGTCGATGGTGAGAAGACCTACCACTGATGACTGCAAGTCTCAAGGCACTCAATGGACTCTAGACTCATATTCCAAAATAAATGATCTGAAGTCGATGGAATGGAATTTGCTAGAAGGAGGGAATTAAGGCATCCACCATCAACCAACATGAGTTACTCAGAAACACTAGATAATTTGGAATAACTCGGATGAACAAGATGTACACGAACTAGTAACAGTATCAGGAATGGCCAACATGCAAAGACAAGAGAGATGAGGAATGGTCAACTCAGGATAAAATTCCTTAGAACAAGAGAATAAGGGAAATGGTGACTGAACATAGGCAGCATAGACTTGACATGCAAACTAGGACATATCTACGACACAGGAGGCACTGACAGAGGCTCCATAGGGACTAGAAGCATAACCAACCGGTGGATAAAAATCAGAGTAACGAGTACAAATGCTAAATTCATACTAATAACCCAACCAATGGATGAGATATACAGTGCTTTGTTCAAAGGAAAAACGACTCAACAGTTGCCAAAATTAATACCATTTCTCGTCTAGATTTTTATGTTTTAATTTTTTTTTTGGACTTTTTTCAAATTAGAAAGGTTAAAAAAGAATAGAAGTTCTTATAGTATACAGATAGGAGGATACAAGTGTCATAAGAAAGAAAACTAGTTCTAGGCAGTGGAACATACCTATTCTCAATGCAAGGAAGCATGTGGGGGATAAGGACACTCGAGGGAAGGTATCCCCCCACTAAGGGATAATCAAGCTACAAAGGATATATAGAATTCTCTGCTTGGCTAGGATTGAGACGAGCTCAGGCTACATGGATTATAAATATGAATCGGGGAGCCAGTGTAAAGCTCAATAAGGCAAGTAAAATGCATGAAATGCAATTACAACTTGATACACAAGGGATTCCTTGTGGGAGATGGCCAACATAAATTTCAAGAGGGATATGAAGCTATTTCTCAAGGACATGGAAGGACTATAAGGGACTCCCAAACCTAGTGGATAAATCTTAGCATGGGTACCAAACTGCAAAGCAGGATCTAACTAGGGCACCCATGAATAGGAAGGCTCTACCACTTACATAACCTCACTTCTAATAGCAGTATTAAGGTTACATGACATTACGAAGTGGGTTCATACCTATAGTCAAGGTGACATGGTCATAAGGCGATGCAAAATCCAAGCGGATGTGTAGTCCTAACCTATATGCCAGTTCGAAATTATACATGTAATAGATATGAACAGGTCAAAGTCTCGGTTAAAGTACGCTCAAAACAGGTCCCTCCACCACAACATTAGGCAAAAACAATCCAAAATAGTTAATAAGGGTCCAAACTATAGAGTAGTGGGTAAAAATTTCAAAAAAACCTATAAAATAGTAAAAAAAAAAAATTCACCATATCATTTGAAAATTTTACCCCACATAGTGCATTTGAACCATGAACTTCAAACATTGATTCTGGAAGCTACGGGCCATGAAACCAGGAACCGTCTGATCTAGGTAACTCTACACCCCACACTCTTTCATTTTAATGGTTTTCTTTTAATTTTTAGTTGATGGATTTTTTTATTTTGGAGCACCCTAAATTTGGCATCTTGGCCCATGCAAGAAACCCTTCAATTTCTACATATAGGGCTAAGTATACACGGGAAACCCTTCAATTTCTATGTATACGCACGGTTTTCAAGAAACAGTCACATACAAGTCCATGCATACCAATTTTGTAGGTTAAAACTCATCAAACTCTTGGGTTTTTTTTTTTTATTTTTTTTATTTTTTTTATTTTTTTAGGGCAGGATGGTATTAGAGTGGCATGAACGCAAACACAAAGATGTGGATAGGTCCGTACAAGGTGATATGTCTTCCCAAAAATATTTGAGGGAATGTGGTTTATGTAAGTTTTGGTGTCTCGACATTTTAAGAGATAAGAATGAACTACTCCATATGCTCATGGATTACTGGGATTCCGATACAGAGACCTTTCATATTGATGGGATGCCCCTTACCCTTGAGGTTGAGAATATATACTTTATCAATGGAATATCCCGCCAAGGCGAGGTAGTCAACTTGAGAGCTCGTAGGGTTTGAGGTGGCCTCATTATTGAGGAGTACATTGTTGTATACTGCCTCCTAGACACATAAAAGATTGGGAATCAGATCCCAATGAACTCTATCTAGAACCTTGGCCTCAAGGCCATAGTATTAGCATTGGGAAGGATTATGGGGTTAGCATCTCTCCATCAAGATTCCAGGACACTGATTATTTATGCAATTGAGTGCATGAGTCCCACTATCTATGACTAGAGTACCTCATTGTTGGGTAACATGAAACAACAGTTGACGGATTGCAAGCTGGGTAGAACAAGAAAATTTTGTTTTTCCATTATTTTAAGTACCTTCTTCTTTAAGCGCGTACTGGGCCCAAGCCAAAGAATGAAAATCACTCCACACGATCCTTGGAATATAGCTCAGTTGTGTTGGGATAATGTGATGCGATGGCTAGGAGGAGGATGTGTATTGACGCCTAACCCACCTGACTTCTTCCATGGGTGGCATAGACAGATTGTAGCCATAGATGACTACCCCTATGTAGGGATAAACTTTCGTGGCGACCCAAATATGCCTATCCCACATGGATATGCATACGGCGATATAGGTAACAATCCCAACTTCATTTTTTTTTTGAATTATTTAATTTTTTTGTATTTTTTTATATAATGAAATCAAAAAACATGTTTTTGGGTGGAGACACACACTAATACTGGTCATGAAAAGATAGATGATGGTCCTAGATGACCAGACAACTTCCCTCAACATCGTCGAAGGGGGAGAGGTGATGAAGTACTGGGTGTGGATGCGGAGCAGACACTCTAGAACATCCACACAAACTTGTTTGTTTAACGCACAAGGTTCCCATGGCGTAAGTCGAGGACTTGCCTGAGGTAATGAAGCGACAGGTAGTATGTGTACCTCATGCTTGGGTTCGATTGTTGAGATGGTTGTCTAGGGTTGTTGTGTGTTTTCATCATCAAAACCCTGCTCCACATGCTTAGAGGCCTTGATGTGCATTTTATATCGGTCATGTAGTATATTTTGGTGGCTTAAATCCCTAGTTTTATATCATGACATTATGTATTATAACACCACTTTTTGGACTATATTTTGAATGAAAAAAGGATTTGATGATCGGTTATTTATATTTACATGTGTGAATGTGATGTGAATGCTTCATTATATGTGCATCAAATGCCTATCTAGTACGTAATTTGAATATGAATCAGCAACATGATTTTAGTTCCTAGGAATGTGAATGTATGTAATGTTTTCAAATTGTCATTTTAATAACCTTACTCGCAAGAATATTCACATTCCTATTTTCAAATTGTATCACCATGGGGTTGATTCCATTTTACGTTAATGTGTGAATGATGTGGCAAGGTTAACTTTAGGACAAGCTCTATTCAGGTCTCTAAAATTAGTGCACACACGGATGGTACCTAGTTTTTTATCAACCAGAATGGGATTGGATACCCATTCATTTAATTGGGAACCAGATAGATAGAGCCATCCTTACGCATCTTCTCTATCTCTGCCTTAATAACGGGTGCCTTACGGGGATTCATTTCCTGCAAGCATTGTTGAACATTACTAGCATCTGGATAGTTATTAATATCATGTTCAACAATGCATATTGGTCTATTCATGGAATTTCATCATATGACCAAGGAAAAACATCTCAAAATTATTTGAATAAATTAGTGCATGCTTCTTTTTCATCAGGGGAACAATCTGCACCAATCTAAACATTTTCAATCTTGCCAGGAGTTCAAGAAATGTTGATAGGGATAGTCAATAAAAAATTATCCATGTTCCCTTTGGAAAACTTATTAGGAGTGCCTAATGAGACCATGAGACTACCAACCTTCTCGATAAGTATTTCCCTATAGTCATCACACTCAATACATTCGAGCTCTAGGAGAAAGTAAGATCGATGGTGTAACTCCTCCCAAGGCCCATCCAAACCATTCATGGATTCGAGGATATCTTCATCCGAAGGAAAAGTGTCATTGAAGTAATCATGAGAATGTGACGACGCAACCTCCCAAGCGAGCAGTGCAAATGGGTCCTCCTTCTCTGTCCACGGAGAGGAAGGAATAGTATCTACAACACGACCAAGAGTAGCTTGATATGCAATCGACGATGTAGATAATGGAATGTCCATCTTGGTAGGTGTAGGATCTTCATCTGAAGTGCTCGGAGAAGGGAGAGTCCAAGGATCTTCCAAATGTGAAATGTGAAATGGAATCGAACTCAACAATGACGATTCACTAAGGTTGGAACCTATCGTAAGAATTGGTGTGGAAATATTGAAAGTTCCCATCAATGAAGGATACATTCCCACCCAAACATTCTTAGTTGTTGGCTAAGAATTATCGATGACTAGGATAGTAGCTCCCGACGATGATTTCATACCGGAATTATCAAAAGATTTTTGCGCAACCGTGAAAAATCTCCCTTTTAAATGGAAACAAGCAACTCAGAAGAGGGATGACGTGACCTCTTTCATATTATAAATCCAATTACGGCCCAGTAGAAGGTTATAGTCAAGGGTCGCATCAACCACCTCGACCTCAATCAACACTATCTTCGCTCCCAATTGGACTTCAAGAGAAGGAAGTATACCATGCTGCCGAAAATATCTCCCATCAAAAGCAGTCAACATGGTTCCAAATCTTGACAATGTGGGAAAATCTACACCCTTCCAACAGGTTAAAGACATCACAGAATTTGTAGCGCCTTCATCAATTATTGTACATTTAATGGTGTTGTTCATACACTCCAAGTGGACAAGGAGAGCCACATGGTAAGGAAAGTGATGTTGGACTTCATGGGTTTCAAATTTAATAACTGTGGAAGCATGTGAATCAACCACCCCAAGGGTAGACAACAAATCTTTCCTCTACAAAAGGAAAGTCTAAAGTACTTATAAGGCATACATCACACAAGGATTCTGGCCCAAATCCTTGAAAATGGAATAGTGTTGGGAGGCTCATGCATTATGTTTGTGCCCTGAATGATTTAAGACTCCCTTAGGAATGCATGGTGGAACTTTAGGCCTATTGATATGCAAAGAGGCCTCAAGAGGAGCAGGTTCTTTTCCCAAGTCAGGTTGCGACAAACCATAATCTTTAGCTCGTGTCACAACATTCTTAGCGGACATCATGTTTATGCACCCATGGCCACTTTTGGTGTTCAGCAGGTTTTGATGCCCAACAGAAGCCCTTCTAGAATCCATGGTCTTTGAATTCTTATTTTGATTGTGTGGAAAAGGGTTCATCAATAGATCTGGGCTCTGTGCAATAAATTTCGAGGCATATTCAATACGAAGGCAACAGTAAGTGAGTCCGTATCCCCCACAAAGCTTGCAAGGGAACTTAAACTTATGTTTAGAGTTCTTGTCCCCCCCGATATTATCATTATTCTTTTCCTTGTTAGAATTTTCATTCCTATTCCCACCCTTATGATTATTTCTTCCCTTTTTCTTGTTTGGTCCAGGAATATGGTTACCCTTCCAGTTCAATGATTGCATAGAATGTACATCTGCCGATTGGGTTGGATGAGACAAATTCGTAGCTTGTCCTGATGCAGGTTGGTTAATAGACAAATTCTTCATTTAATTCATAATATATTCTACAGGTTTAGTACTCGCAGATACAACAATTTCATCAACATGTGGCCCAGGTTTGAACTTAGGCTCGAAGTTTGATCGTGATGCATTCGGAATAATCTCATATAAGATCCCAGACTGAGCGTAACTCAAGTCAGGTTGTTGGGCCATAAAGATAGCATGTTCTGCATTCATAACTCTAGATGTGGAAACATCCTTCGCTATATATGGAAATAATGAATTAAGGAACCATTCCAAAAGAAACTCTAGTGGAATGTTGGCCTTAATCAACCTCTTTCGTCTACGCCGCTCTTGAATATGGTCAGAAATATGTGTGGCTTTATCTTGCCAAAATGTCAACAAGAGCTCAGTACCAGCATTGTAATGCACAGGTAGCTGAAATTGGTTGAGAAAGGTCATGGCTAGGTCATTGAATGTCTGACATGTTTCCCCAGGAAACTCTATATACCATTTCGCCGCAAGACCTGTGAGGGTGTGTTGAAATAGTTGTAAATGAATGGAATCATGGTTCAATTAATTCGAAAAGCACCATAGGTGGAAAGTAGTAACGTGCTCACCAAGGTCCTCACCACTCTTACCTTTGAATTTTTGGATGTCTGAAGGAAGCTTAGCAGGAACAACCAGCCATGTTGGACCATGAGATACAGGATCATTGGTCAATATCAACAAATCACGCAATTTTAGTGTAGCTAAGGAAAGGGAGCCTAGGTTGTACCATCTAGTTCCATGCCCCCTAATAAGACTAATTCATGTAATTCTGGTTGTTGTAAATACCATGGCCTTGTCCAATGGGATAATATCTTCCTCTCACTCGACCCATAAAAGGATACATGGAAATGTTATAATTCAGAATACCTTGAGATTGGGGTGCTACATAGCCATAATTGTAAGACTAACAAGCAGGTTGAACCCTGTACATATAAGGTGGTACATAACCTACTGACATGTAAGGAGGCATGTAGCCTTATGACACTACAATGTGGGGAGACGAGGGAACAACATGGCTAGAGGTAGTACTCCAGCCCGAAGGACCATGTGAGTCATGGGGAGGATGCGACATTAAAAATGCATTTGAAGGAACACGTGTAGTGGACGATGGAGCATAAGATGGAATATAAATTTTTCTTCCAATGTTCACATTTGTAGGTCCATTTCCATGAATGGGTACACTAGTATTAGGCCTAGGTAACTGGTATGAAGATCCTCCTACAGTAGGTGTGGAAGGTGCAATGTGAACACTACCAAACATATTTGCATGGAAAGGGATGGCAGTACCCCCGGGTGTAGTACCAGGGTCAATGCTAGATCTAGAATTAAATGACAAAACGGCCTATGAAATCTTTGGCATGCCAAATATACGTGGGCCAATGGTAGAGGGTGTCGGATGAGTCTCACCACTCGACCTATGTGAAGAATATCGATGGTCCGTGTTTACATAATCTGAAAACTAGGATTGTGCATTATATGATGCACCAACCTCAAAAGGATTGGCTTCTTTTGAAGTCCCAAATACACTATCTGGCACATTCCCCACCCCATGGGGCAGAGAAGGAGGGGCCTCTGGGATCTTAGATGTATGACTCATAGTGAGATCAATGTGTGAATCACGGTGATTATGAGTCTTCTCGGACTGACTGGCTCTCTTCCATGAAGGAGGAGGAGATGTAGAAGGCGGAAGACCTGCTAAATGTCGAGAAAGGAAAAAATCCTCTCCCGGATCCATGATGACTCCACAAAAATAAAGAGACTCAAAATAATTACGAACCATAGATAAATATAGCACACACAGAACACACTCCTAAGAGAATATAAGCAAAAATGCAATCAATCCAAGGAGATGATCAATGAGATCCCGAATGTAGCAAGTATTTCTCGCCTAAGAGAGTCTCAAGACTCTATTACCATACAAGTGGAGGTATGTAACCAATTATAGTGTCCCTCAGCTTCAACATGTAAATCAACTATGTTGTTTGACCCATACCTAGCCAGGACACTCACAGAATAACCTCTACAAGTACCCCCTACAATACCTAGGTAAGGAAACTAAGGTCACTCCATTATAACCAATGCTCAGGAGGAAAGTCACAAGAGGGATCTATCATATGGGCGGGGTAGAAAATCCTGAAGCTCGAAAGAACCAAAGGTACCTCAAAATACCCTAGATACAAATAAGATCCTGGAAATATCTCCAATGCTACACAGAGAGTGGCAAGGGGCTATCCCCACCACAAACATGTATGTTTCGTCGTGCTTAACTCCTGTGTAAAAGGATCCTCCTGAGAACACCAATTATAACAAGGATTTCACTCTCTCACCTGGACAGACACCTACTTGTTTTTTTAGTAGTCTTGGATAAATTTACTCACAACAACCTCTTCCAAGACTCTAAAACCTAATCTTGTTGATGTACCCTATCAAAGAAAAATGTGTAATTCATTTTAAATTAAGCATGGATTTTAGGGGTTGTGATTACTCAAGGTAAATGACCATGCAACCAATGATGTTATGACTCAGTAGTGAAAGTAAATATGCACACCTAAAAAACAATGCCAAGTGAAACTGTGTCTTTAAATGTGAAAACAGGGTATGCCACTACATGAGATGCATATTTTTCCTTCAAATGACAATGCAACCATTCCTATATGAAAGTGTGATTACCAATCAACTAAGCAAACCTAGTGCAAGTATTATGCAAATGCAAAAATGCATGAACATGACAAAAATAAAATATCGTTGTATTTTTTTAAATAAATGATATGTAAATGCAATAACAAGACTCTACAACTCCCATACCCTGCAGAAAATATCAGACAAAATATGAGCAAGACACTGATAAAATAAATCTAATGCATTAATACCAAAACAAACAAGAAATAAGTTGACAATAAAAACTTCTAACTAAGAAGCAAATAAAAAAGGTCTCTGGTTAGAAACAGAGGCAGTAGACAGACACCAACAGTACCCAGGAAGACTCAACAACATTCCAACTTCACCCAGCAACTCTAAATCATCCAAATCACATGCAAAAGAGAAGCATACATGACTGTTTGCTAAGAACCTGTGTGTATACGTTCCTGTTAAGACAAAACCCGCGTGTATATGCAACTGTGAAGAAAAAACCCGTGCATAGGAAGAAAGAGGGGGGAAAATGATAGGATGAGACCAAAATTACTTCAATAAGACACTAATGGGAAAACGTACTTCTGGACCCAACACAGAAACATAGAGAAACAGAGAGCAATTCAAGCACATTGTGCACCCAAACCCTAAAGAAAAACAAGGAACTTCCCCAGCAGAGTCGTCAATTTTAGTACGAAGAGAAACTTAATATGGATTGGGGTAGACCACAACAGACTGAATGACACCAGAAATCAATCCATTGCAATATGAAAGAGAAACAAAATCATCTAACACTAAGGAATATGAAGCGTACCTTATGCCGGACGGTCGATGTAGATCCACGTTGAGCTTTTCCAACACGCTTGTATTCATGATTCGCTCTCAACAATAGAAAAAAAGACAAGCATGTTATATATCAAAGTGTTAGGCCTACTCTAGCATATATAAAACCATCATGTATAAGCAAATATAACTACATCCATGGACAAAATATTCATAGTTATACACATGTAATGGACGGGAAATGGATATTTCTAATAATAATAAATAGAGATAGAACAGTGACAAAATCTGTTGGCACCTCGTCGAAACGAATAAACCGAGTCCTCCACCTGGGTCTCCAACAATTCATTCCTCCATATCAATGGAAAGCTTACAAGGAAATGGCAAGCTTGGGAAGAGCAGCAATGTGTGCTCCAAAGGGACAAAGGGATGCATACTTAAGCATAAACAAGTGAGGCAACAATCAAATATAGTTTCCTTTCTCTCCAAAATTATCCCCCTTCAATTCATCCAAGAGGCTCAATATATATCCCTCCAATGGAAAATGGAGGGTTGATTCTGAGCATTTTCTAGACATATGGAAGGCCAAGAGTCAAGTTATTCGGGACTCATTGAGGAAAACTCCAAAAGTTTTTGGTTTTATGCACATTTCCCGATGTCTACGGGTATTGGATAAAACTCTGCATGTACACGTGGGTATTGGATTAAAAGTAGCATATACAAATAAACAGTTTTTTTTAATGACTTTCTTTTATCATCAAAGTATAACTAGAGCAAGCAGGGTTCAAGGAGTCTACAGAGGGACATGGAAGGCCATAAAGGTGTGATCTACCAAGTGTAGTAAAATCATCTATAACATGCCCCATTGAGTTCATTTGACTCCAAATCATGGGTGAACGATTCATGGCTCTGTAATATGTCTCTCATATTCTCTGTAATTCAAAATCAGAATAAATACATATGCAAATGTCCACATTTCCAAGCTTTATTGTGACTAGTTTCCATGTGATTATTTTCCCTTTCAATGGAGATTGTATATCTGGTATATATTATGAATTGGGTCAATATTATATGATTTTAGTGAGATATTTAAATTATTTCAATGGTATATATTCATATTGATCTTTTCTGAACCATTATATGCACCATTTATGAGTCAAAGTTGAGTTTTTATGTGTCATTTCCCTTAAGCAAATATCACTAAAATTATGCATTCAAATATGAAGCTTTAATATTTTGTTGCAGAATATTAACCACATATAATGATAGTAAATTAAGTATAATTACACTCCCCTTAATCTTCTCTAAAATTTGGGAGGGTTGCATAGGATTTGGAGAACCATTTCTTCCCACACCCTAGGGGGAATTGCATCATAAACTGCTAGTAATTTTTCCCTTTTTCCATCATGCCCAAATCGAGTTGCAGATGTATATGACCTATAATAAAAATATCAGAGATTTAATTTAAGATTCCTAATACTCCCTAGATCATTCACTACCAAATTCGATACCCTCTTGAGTCATTCGAATCCCCCAGAGTCAAAACTAGTCAAGACATTTTTTCCAAAATTCTGCCTTTGTTGGGAATTTTTGAATTGGGACATTACAAGTGGTATAAGAGAATGATATTGGCATTTGATATAAATATTTATTCATTTTTTCTTATTCTAATATCTCTCCCTTAGAAACTGAGACTGGAGACCTTAACAGTGAAAAGGAAGGAAGTGGAGAAGTTAGTTCTTTTTACAAGAAGATTAAGGGAAAACTAGAACTGGCCCGATATGGATGACAAAGAAAAAAATGACCTTAATACATTAATTTTTGGACTAATTTTCCTCACTCTCATGACCCAGACTCAACAAACCCACAAAACCAACAAAACACCCAAAGACATCAGCCCAACAAAGCAAGCCCATTCAATAACACCTACAAGGCAACGTAGTCTCACCCAAGATATCTTAATGTGTAACTTCCATAACCATGTTTTTGCAGTCCGTGAGGGATCCTTAGCATGCGTCCAAGGTTCTCGACAGATTCAGAAGGATGGATTCTTTTACTAACTCGACAATGGCGCAATAGTGCAACACAGCCAGCGTGCGACACAACCTTGTCCTTGACAATATTAACAACTGGCACAACTTTGTGACGTAGATGATTCCTTAACAGTAAATGACAGTGGTACAACTGTATTGCAACTTAACAGTATTTGAACATGAAATAATACACAATGATTCGACAGTGCTTAGTCATTCATTCATTCCACTACTTTTATCAATATCGCGACATTAATTTAAGCAATAAACATAAATAATGCAAGATAAGCAAACATTCAACATTCAGATTCAGAGACACAGGAAATAACGTGGAAACCCATCTGGGTAAAAGCCAAAAAGGTGCTCTTCATCTGGAATGATAAATATATGGCACCTTTCAGTCTACGACTTGACTGCAGACTATTTGAGATATGTCTTTTCAGCTCATACTCTTTCTCACTCTCATGCTCTATGTTTTATGCTTTTCTTCTAGCTACTCCTACTGATATGCACACATCCTGGATCGACTCTTCTACTCTACTATCTACGCACTTAGTTGTAGAATTACTCTTACAAAATGATACACACACACAGTTACAGATTCGTGGCTCAACATCCTTCTCCTACTATCATACTTCTCTTTGATTAATTCAATCATTTCTAGCTATTCTTTGAACCCTACAACAACCAACTATTCAGCAACCCTTATACAAAATGATTTCTTCCTATTTATAGTTTCTAAAATACTGCGCAGGGTCGACTGAGTACACCTCATTTATTATAGTCATAAATAGCCACAAAAATGCCTTTCATTACATTTATTATAGGCCATAACTAGTCGCAGAAATGTCCTTCATTACATTTATCATAGGCCATACCTAGCCGCAAAAATTTCCTTCAGTGTTCCACCGAATCGAGCAGCCGCTGATCTTCTTGACCTGTCACTTTCCAACCTTTACTCTTCTACCTGCCAATCTTCCACCAAATCTAGCTCCTCTTTTCCTTCGCCGCACTATTCCTCATCACATATTTCTCTCTTTCATGCTTCCTTTCCATCCTTTTCATCTTCCTTCTTGTCACATTCCTACCTTTCCTTTCCGCACATGAGCTTCTACTTCTTCCTTGTGCTCTTTCTTGGCCCAACATTAATCAAATTAGGTCTTGAATGCATGGCCAAAAATTTTACGCAAGGATTCGAATTGTTGGCTATCCAACTTAGGAGAAAGTCAACACTCGGGTAGTACACCCCATGATGAGAGGAAGACCCATGGGGAAGCCATTTTTTCAAATACTAGACCTCATAGCAGACCCCATGAGTTCAAAAATCAGAATGGACCTAAAATAAATAAGTTTTTAGAGTTCAAATAAGGTCCTTACACCACCTATGATGTTAGTTAAGTAGCAAATGATTGGTAGTGTTATCTCCTAGAATAAATTTAGTTTTCAATAAGTTCACTCAAACGATTTATTTTTGATAAGATGAAGATTTCAAGTCATATTATGAAGGATATTAGGGTGGCTAACAAAATGAGGATCTCTGATGTTCTGTTATGTGATAAAATTAAAATTTTTAGCTTTTGATGGCTTAGGCGAGCTTTCCAACAACTCATTAGCCACCTAAAAGATTTGATTTTGGAAGCTAACAGTTTAATGCAGCACCATGTTTATCCATCAAAAGCTGGCTCATGAAGTTTTTGTTAAAAATATGGGAAAAGGATTTTTGGTGTCTTAGGCGAGATTCTTAGGCGCTCATTAGCCGCTGAAAATTTTTGGTTTTGGCAACTTAGAGAGCAATTGCAGGAGGACATTAACCACCGAAAGAAAATAAAACACATTTTTGGAAAGGGAGTCTTTTGGTGGCTTGGGAGAACATGTCGGTGGTTCATTAGACACCGAAAGCTCAGCTTTTCAGCAACTAGCAGACAAAATCCTAAGTTCTCTTAACCACCAAAAAGGTCGAAAGAGGAAACGGTTAAATATCCATCAAATCAAAACTCGTCAGCACAAGACAGGTCATAATTTGGCAAAGTAAACCACCGAAAGGAAGGGGGAAAGTGCAGTAAGGCGTAATTTGATGATTGAAGAGGTAGTTATTACGCTGACCTGACCGATGGTAATCAAAACCCTAATCTACCCCCATCTATCCCATGACTATAGAAAAACTCCACTGAATATCAAGTTTGAATTAAAAATGATTACTGGGAAAGCTATCTCGAAGATATCACCAAAAGCTATCGTCCTCTCACTCAAGCACTTACCAATTAGTTGAAACCCTCTTAATCAATTCCCTCTCTCTAGTACACTCCACCTTTGACTACATGCATCCTTACTACTCGAGGACACCTCTGAAAATCATCTTGCTAACTTATTCCACAGAATTTGAATTCGATTTTTGCAGGCACTCAAGAGCACAATTCAGAAAATCAAGAAAGGAGGGCTTGCTCTCAGGAAAGAACTAGGAGACGTCAGCTACTTGGAATCACATCCAAAAGTCTATCAATTCTTCAAAGATGCTGGCTGCTACAAATTTTGTGATAAATTTCAAGGTTCACACCAGCAGGTTGCTGAAGCATTTGCCCTCTCATTTGATGGCTCCAAGGCACTGATAGGTAAGGAGGAGTTCATGGTGGATGATACCCTAATTGCAGAGGTTACTAAACACCCAAGAACTAGGGAGAAGTGGTTTAAAACCACCATTACTAAAGATGTGGAGTTCATCTCTTATTTGAATACCAAACATAGAGAGGTGGTGTGTAAGAAAAGTGTTCCATCCACCTAGCTAGAAGAGAGGTGGTAGCAATTACTGAAAGCCATTGTGATATATATAGCTTGTGAAGTTAGATACAACAGGGCTATGATTTATCATTTTAAACTAATGAACCATTTTACAGGGAAGAGCCCTCTGAATTTACCTTTCTACTTACACAGGAGCCTAGAAAAAATGGCACACCAGGTGAAGGCCAAGCCAACTAAGATTGCTGGAAGATTGTATCACCATGGCCTCATACAACTCCTTATCCAAGAATTTTTGAAGAGGAGAAGTATGGCATGGACACATTTTTTTGTTTTGGAATGGTTTTGAAATAGGCCTACAACCAGAAGAGAAGGGAAAGTATCCTTTGAAGAAGTCCACCACCCTCAGGAGTGGAAAGAGGAAAAGAAGGGCTATTTCAATAGCAACAGTAGAGCAGCCTTCTTCCCCTTCTAAAACCAAGCAGGTTAAAAGAAACCTAGACTTCAGTGAAAAGGGCAACGAAATCATAGCACATAGTGGAAACATTTTGAACCTTCCCTACTCAGATTCAGAAGAAGAAAGGGAGGAAGGTGCTGACCTAGCAAAGCCAGTGGTAGCAGAAAATGAAGAACTTCCATCACCCACACCAAAAGATCAGGATGAACCAGTGGAGAAAGCTTCCTCTAGCAAGCCCAGGGCAAAGAAAGTAAACCAGTTGCTGAGACAAGTGTATGGGCTAGAAGTTTTAGAAAGAGAGATAAAAAGGAATAATGCCATGTTGACCAAGAGGAATAAGGAATTGCACAATTCTTGCCTAGAGATGAGAGGAATGTATATCTTGCTGAAAAGAAGAAACCTAAGATACATGAAGGAAAACAACAGGTTGTACAGGATGATCAGGCTTCTGATGTTGTAGGTGAAGAATTCCAAACCAAACCCTAGCACTCATTTTTCACTAGAAACCCTAGCTGAAGGAGCGGTAAGCCTTCAAATTCCAGAATCAATCCAGGATGCTGCTCCTCCAAACATTGAGCAAGCTGAAGAAAGTTTGGAAGGTAAGAAAAAAAACTAAAAAATGTAATTTGGGAGGTTTCCTAAATTTTTTGCAAGAACAGGGCTTTCAGTGGCTTAGGTGGACGCTGAAGCGGTTCATTAGCCACCGAATGCAGCGCTCTCGACAGCTAACAGACCCAAAATTTTGAATCATTAACCACCGAAAGTAGAAAGAGGCAGAAAAAGCATTTTTTGCATAAAAGACCAATTTTGGTAAATATACCTAGCTCAAGGATGAAGTGTAAAATCCATAAGTTGCTGAAGTACACCATCAAAGGAGGATTGTTCCAATTTTGGGGATACATCAAAGAGGAGAGGGTCACAAAACCATACCTATTTTAACCAACAGTGGCTCATCCATCAGAAGACCAATTACAGCTTTCCTCCAGTACTCACTGCAGTCATCAAAAGGTTCAAAGAGTGAACAAGTGTTAGAGTTAGTTAAACTAGTAGTTAAATTAGGGTTTCTGACCTAATTTTGCAAAAAACATCAATTTTATCTATTTTTAGTAAAACAGATCCAATTTTTCAGGATCTGAGTATTTTTGTAAAGGCTATAGAGACTAATACTTATGTTATAGAAAGGGTTCAACTTCGGGGACCTGTAGACCATTACTATTATCAAGCTTCTCATATTTCTCATGATCGAATATAAGCTCATTTGCTATCATATGTTCAGCTTCCATTTCTTGTCTATTCTGTGCTTATGATTGAATGTGTTGTTTAGGTTTATTCATGTTATTTGATGTCTGATAGCTGTCATACTATTTGCATGTTGATGATTTTAATTACAAGTACTTTCCTTGTTATGATTAGCCATTTATATATAATTGTTTTATGTATGAATCTTCCAACATGATAAGGTATCCATCTATGCACCATATTATCAAACCTCTGAATAGTGGTAGTTAGAAGCCTTATCCTTGATTGAGTTTCATGCATGTCTTGAGAGTTTGAGGTCCTGTAGGTCACCTGACTTGATCCAGTTAGAAAAACCATAAAAATATTTAAGTTACTAGGCATCATCGAGCTACAACCTAGAGGAGACTCCTGGAGTGATAACAAATTGGCGCCGTTGTTGGGGAGAGGAAATTGAAGCTCAGCTTCCCTGGGAGACTGATAGGTAATAACTCACGGTTCAATATTATTCATGGCTAATGCATACATTTATATATTACATGTGACGGTTGTGTTTCACCTTCCGCCCAGCCTTTTCGGATTCCTATGTAACTGTTCAGCTAACTATTTATTTATTTATTTACAATATATAATCCCGACGGATTATATTCTAAAAATCCCCCTCTTAATCCGAAGGGGTGTTCATAAGTCCGAGCATGTTTCTGAATCTTTCAAACTTTTCTCATCCAAGCGCTTTGGTGAAGATGTCTGCAAC
>LPNX010849138.1:221048-240357 GCA_001517045.1 Pseudotsuga menziesii
CAATAATTCCAAGATTACAATGTGCAACAATATAAGAATCAGAAGATTTACTAGCATCTTGGTCATCTTTCTTCTGGTTATGTTTGTCTTTGATGGAGTCCCATGAAGCCGAACACTGATCTGATGTGTGTCCAGTCTTTCCACAACGCTTGCACTACAGATCTGATCTTTTGCTAAAGTTGTTTCTGCCCCCTCTTCCTTTGAAATTTCTTCTTCCTCGTCCTCTCATGCTGCTTTCTCCTTTGGGATTATCTTTTCCATAGAGAGAGGCACCAACTATTGATGCCAAAGATTGCATCTTTTGCAACTGTTAGTGTAATTTACAATAATGACAAAGAGAAATAGAAAAATAATAACCTTGCAGGTCTACAGTCTCTGCCAAGGTGAGTTACAATCTTAATATTTCAACTTCAAGTTTTAAAAAATGATACAAATGCAATCTATAGCATACACAAGCTTCTTCAATACAAAATATATCAGTCACTAGCAATATATCAGTCTCAGTATCAGAATTTTTGAATATTGAGATCGGTATTCAAGTAGGTCTTCAACAGGCTGTAGCAACACAGGCTCGCTTGATACGTAGGAAGCTCCACAGGTTCAGCAGCATTTCAGGAAGTAGACAACAGCATGTATACACCAGCAACATAAAAATTTTCCAGACTCCATGCAGTATATATACTCAAAAATCTCAGGCTCATACAACAGCAATATTAAAATACTTCTTGCAGCCTTCAACGCATATATCAGTATGATATATCAGTCACAATAGAGCAAGAGCCTTCAATATATCAGTCAGCATATATATATTATTCAATCTATCATTCAGTATTCAATTGAAGATTTATATCTGAGATTGTCTCTCACACAAAATTCCTGATAAGAATTGAAAATAGATGAGGGGAAATCAATGTCGTATACCAATTTCCTGCACTCAAAGCTGTATACCACATAACAATCTGGGAAATCTGATGTATACAATCTTTGGCATCAATAGAACCTCCACCTTAAAATTTATTAACACAGGCTCATACTACACGCAGCACACCATTCATAAATATGGAAATATTTCACTTCAAACTTCACGCAGAATCTAGGGTAAATTTAGGTTTTATGTAGTCTCCAACGGTCAGAGACAACACAAAAAATATGCAACCTACCTTCACTCAGTTTTAGAAAAGCGTGAATCTTCAGAAAACTCACGGGCTCTTGAAGAGAGCAGTCTCCATGCAGATACTAATTACATCTTTACTTCCACGTTCTTGCAGAGAAAATTCTTCACGCAGGCAGCCCCCACGACTCCTCCAATGCTGGTATTCTTTCTCAACGCAGTCTCACTGCAATCACAGGTCGCAACACTTATGAAAGAGTTTCTGTCTCATCTGTTGGTGCAACGTAGTTGTCTTGGCTGCATTCTACAGGGGTTATAACTGTCAACTCGCAGCGGTTCAAATTGTGACAATTCTGGAACGATATCAGCTCCAATATAAATCCAAAACTCACGCAGCATAATATATACTCAACTCCAAAAATCACACAGGAAAATATTCATACAACACGCTCACGGGATTCAGGCTTATACGCAGCATATATACAATTCTAATATGCAGCTCTAATACACAGATTCAGGCTTAGGGCTAGGTATTTATTCCTTCACAAAAAACTCAACAGAAGGTCATATCTCTTAGGGTTTTTGTATTCCTTCACAAACAAAACTCAACAAGATGGCGAACAAGATGGAAAAATTCCATGGCTGAGCATGCAAGAGTTATGGCTGGGACTATCACAGGGATTATCACATCACACAGAGGATGGATGGGGCTAAGCGGAGCGTTAGAGCATCCAGCGCATGCATCAATGCATGCAATCTATAGACTGAGGAAAGGGCAGATGAATGAGCAGACTGGCAACAGGCAGGAGTTATGGCAGTGCTCTGATACCACTGATAGGTAATAACTCTCGGTTCAATATTATTCATGGCTAATGCATACATTTATATATTACATGTGACGGTTGTGTTTCACCTTCCATCCAGCCTTTTCGGCTTCCTATGTAATTGTTCAGCTAACTATTTATTTATTTATTTACAATATATAATCCCGATGGATTATATTCTAACAGAGATGACATAGATCCTGCTTTGACAATAGACAAAGTTTGGACACTATTTTGGTTGTAATCATCTATTTGGAGACTCCATTGAAATAAGGTGGCTTCAAGAAGACCAAGTACTAGAGCAAACCCTCAAGAACCACCAACAACACTTATTTCAAATCCAGAAGAGATTCTGAGAAGAGCTAGGTCTTCACTAAGGCTCGAACGTCCTCGACCCTCCGACCAGCGAAGAGGATGCTACGATGTCATTAACATCCAGACAACTGCCCCATGAACATGAATACATATAAAAATTGAAACCAAATGCTTTAAACTAGAACATGCATAGATACATAGTTATTTATCATACAGCAAAAGAAAACATACGTTCATATAAGCATTCAACATGTTCATCATATTCATTAAACAACAAGTATAAATGCAGAGACTAAATGGTCAATAATACTTATCCTATAAATAATTTGTCTTGCAACCAGCTACGTCGTTGCAACGTTCCACCCAACCATAGGCCAATGTGCTCCTTAATCTATCATCAACGCCGCCACCCCACTTCCCCAAGGAATAAGGAACAAGCAGTCTCACACATAGCCAAGGTACACAGATTAGCCAAGCCGACACAGTTGGGTTTATCAGGCCATCAACAAGATAGCCAAGCCAACATGGTCAGGTTTATCAGGCCATCAAGGAGCTGGGAAAGGCTGTACGCTAAGCTGGTGAGCTCATTGCAGAGCTAAGGACACCTACACCAGAACTAGTCTAAATTCTAAGACACCCACACACACCCAACACAAGGAATCAGTCCCTTCTCTGCTACACAGTCCCTCAGGCCCTGACTTCCCATCTAGTGCTATTCAGGGGTTGTGGAGAACAAATCCAGCCCTCTAGCTCTATCTGTGTGGTTCCCAAACACACCAGGTTTATCAAGCAAACTAAGCCCTCATCCCTACTCCAACATAGTCTGAAGACCAACCACTGCATACATGCAGTCCAACAAGCGATTCACAACTTGGATAGGGAAAACAATTCCTGAGTCGTTCTTAGCCCTCTCATGGCTAAAACGACTCCATAACAGCCTACAGCAGCCCAAAATGTAAAAGCAAACACAACCAACAAACGTGGGGAAACAACAACCCATTTTCAATAATGAAGCCACGGGAAAAATTACACAGGCCGCAATGGGGAAGAAAACATACTCCCAATAGGTACATGAGGGAAATTTACACACAAACCCCAAAATATGGATGGAAAACACACCAGATACCCCTCGGTAGAAAACATGAATGACAGCCAAAGACGGCTCTCCTCCTCACTACGTGGGCAAAATAATGGGAATCCCAATCAATGCGTGAGGAGAATGATCCCCCTCCTGCGTGAGGATGAGCTAGCCCCAGTGCCAAATGGTGCATGGGTAAAATAGAACATCCCTATGCGTAAGGATGAATGAGAAACAATCACCAGTGGGAGAGTGCCCTTACAGTCGTGGTGAGAATGGCGTGATGGGTGTAGTGTTTTTTCCTGCTCGTGTGAGGGTCAACCTACTGGTGGAGTGTGCATGTGGGCAAGGGCTGACAGTCACACCACACTCCACTCCCCAACAATAACTACCCCAACTAATCAGTAGAACATTTAAGGTGGTAGTTGTATAAGACAAGGGAAGGTGAGCAATTCAAAAAGGGTGGGTGACAAGTGAAGGGGTTTAATAGCTGACACATGACTTTTCCCCATAGGCTCAAGGTTTGATAATTCCCCCTCCCTATCCTTAGGAAAATCATGCCCTTTCCAATATGGCTGCAGTGAACATAGTTGGTTGGGTTCATTTAATTAAAATGCATATTTACATGATGAAAAAACTTAACAGGTGTCGTGTACCACGATATACCATCGGCAACGATTCCGTTCACCGAATCATAACACAACCAAAACAATGGTGGGGCTTTTTCCTTTAGCTCCACACCACGATTCATTTCAATATATACATCATGTACATTTAATGCAAACGGGGTCAAAACCGGGGTGTTACAAAGGTAGACCTGCTATTATTTCTTCTGCTGAAACATTTGATTCTCAAGAATTTATAAATACATCAGAAAATTTTAGGGTTTGGGTATCTTCAAGCACTACTGCTTATGAAGATCCAATCCCTAGTGACTCCACTGGGATAAATTTACCACCGACACTCTTTCAGCTAACACCCACACCAGTAGTATCATCTTCCACCCTTTCCATACCCGTTTCCAACATGGTTACCCCTCTGACCAAAATGGAAAGGATCCTGGAAGCTAGGTATGCCCCTCTGGATTTACCTAACCCCCTCTCGACCATGCCCACTGGAGACTATCTCAAATACATGCTTAAATTTACAGGAGAGGGAGATTTCACAGTTGAAGAAAACCTAGAAGCATTCTACAGTTATGCTAAGAACATAAATATAGAACAAGAAGATGTGTGGACTATGGTTTTTGTGCAAAGCCTAGATGGTCAAGCTAGGAAATGGTTCAAAGAATTGCCTACTAGATCAATATCAGGCATTGAATCCCTAGATGACATTTTTTCTAAAGCATTGGGGAGAGAGGAGAGACCACCTCTATTATATCACCGAGTTTAGCAACTTGAAAAGGGAGAATGGCGATTTTGTCTCCAACTTCACCAAAAGGTTTAACAATATGTTCAGCAATATCCCCGCTAAGATCAAGCCCACTGATACCTCAGCCAAGATCACCTATGCAAATGCCTTTGACCCTGATTTCTGCCTGCTCGTCGAAGAGAGGAGATCTGCCTCCCTATCACTCATGCAGGATGCTTCCTTAGAGGTAGAATCTAACATTGTAGCATCTCAGAAGGTCAAAGGAAAGATAGATAGGAATAAGCAGGCCACAGACCCTCTTGGGGCTTCTTCATCAGAGAACAAAATTGACAAAATGGCCAAACTGTTGGATAACTTGACTGCTGAAATGTCAAAACTAAAAGACCGAGGGCAGATACCTACAAGGGGTAAAGGGCCAAGTGATATTGTTCCCTGAAAACCTAATTTTGTCCCTTACAAAAGAGGCAACCCCCCAGTCCAGATCCTTCTAAGGGAGAGGAATCAGGCTGAAGATCAAAGAATTAGAGCTCCCTTTCAGAATGTTGCACTAGAAAAAGAACCAAAATTCATTCAGGAAGAAGGAGAGGTCAAAGACAACATCAACTGCATGGAGGATGAAGTTGACTACTCTTTTTTGACACAGGAAGAATATGAGAAAGCCCTAATGAATGAGCAGATCAGTGAAGAAGCAGTATATCAGGAAGATGGTCAAGGAGGTTATAATCTAAGGTCTAGGCTGATTTCTCCCCCTAAGAAAAATGTTGTTCCTGCAAAGCATCCTGTTTCTCTTGCTAAAAAGGTTATTGTTCCACCAAAGAAGATAGTTGTCATTCCCAAACAGCTACAACAGCCATTACATTCATCAGCCCCTGATCCTGTCCAACTCAAAGCTCCATTACAAGAGGTAAGGGTTCTTGATAAACTGCATTATTCTTTCAATCTTGAGTCAGAGATTCAGAAATTGAAGATCCCTTTCCCATTAATAGAACTAATGAAGAATGATTCATTCAAATCATCAATACTAAAATCCCTTCAACCGAAGATACAGATAGACATTGACTTTGTCAATCTGCAAGATGATAAAACTATTGTAACCCTGGGCCCTATGATTGAAGAGTTGGATGAGTCTTGCCCCCCTTTCTACATATCTCTGAATATCCATGATAAAGTCCTTCATAACTATTTGCTGGACTCAGGAGCTTCCCATAACCTAATTCCAAAAGCTGTGATGGATGAGCTTGGCCTTAGCATTGCAAAACCCTACCATGATCTATTCTCCTTTGACTCCGGGAAGGTCAAGTGCTTGGGCCTCATCAAAGACCTCATTGTAAACCTATCTCAGCTACCCTCAAAAAGCATAGTGATGGACATTGTAGTGGCTGACATCCCTCCTAAATTTGGTCTCTTACTGTCTCGATCATGGAGTAAAAGGCTGGGTGGTACCCTTCATATGGACCTTACATACGCTACAATCCCAATGTTTTGGGGGGATACCAAGAGGCTTTACAGAGAGAATCAACTTGCCTACATCATAAGAAATGAAAATAATTCCATGAACCACCCCATCTATGCAGTAGACATAGATTTTGGGTCATGCATTATGCAGATAGATGATTCTTAGCAAATACCAGTCCATCTTACAAATCCCATCTGCCGGCAACCTGAAGAAGTGACCACATCGGTGTGGAACATGTATTTTGATAAGGCTAGCACTCAAGCCTCAGCAAGTGCAGGTGTAGTGTTGATCTCTCCATCCAAAGAGACTATCCATCTGTCTTATAAGCTTGATTTTAAAACCACTAACAATATAGCCGAATATGAAGCATTGTTGTTAGGAGTGAAAGATGCCAAGGAAATGGGGATCATGTGCATGAAAATATTTGGAGATGCAGACCTTATTATACAGTAGGTCAACAACACCTTTCAAGCAAAGAATGTCAGACTGAAGGCTTACAGGGATGAGGTATGGAAACTCAGAGAATCCTTCATGTTTTTTGAACTATCATATATACCTAGGGCTATGAATCACTTGGTTGATTCCCTTGCTATCTCTGCAAGTCTGTTTGTTCCCCCTTTACCTCCTAGGCTCAGCTATGATATTCAAGTCAAGCACAGACCTTCCCTACCAGATAATGTGAAAATTTTGGAAGGTGTTTGAGAATGATGATGAGATTAGAAAATTCCTCCAGGTAGTAGATGAATTCCATGATATGCATATAGATCAAGAAAACCTAAAAATGGAAGAATCCCAGCAGCTCAAGTTGAAAGATAAAGTAGTTGATCAAAATATTGTTTAGTTACCTAGCAATTATATACTTCAAGGTCTGGTACCCTTGGAAGAGTTATTTGATCATAATGATATCCCTCTCAATCCTACCAAAAAGGAGCAAGACCCTACTATCCAAGAGCAAAACATTGGTATCCAAATTCATCCAAAACCTATAAATCTATCCACTGAGTTGACTGCTGATCAGAGGTCCAAATTTTGTGGCTTGATAAAAGAATTTGCTGATATCTTTTCCTGGGAGTATAGTGACTTGAAAACCTATGACACCAATATCATCCAACATAGGATTCCCTTGGAGAAGGACACCATCCCTTTCAAACAGAAGTTGAGATCCATCAGTCCTCTCCCACTACCTGTAATTGAAAAATAAATCCATAAGCTCCTCAAAGCCAAAATCATAATTCCCCTCAAGTATTCCAAATGGATTGCAAACTTAGTGGTGGTAAGGAAGAAGAATGAGGAGATTAGGTTATGTGTGGATTTTAGAAATATGAACAAGTGCTCCAAATAAGACAACTATCCACTACCCAAGATGGAACACATGTTGCAAAGAGTCTTGGGGGCTAGTGTCATGTCATTTTTGGATGGTTTCTCTGGATAAAACCAAGTTGCTATGCACCCTGATAACCAAGAGAAGACTGTGTTTACCACTCCTTGGGGAAATTTCATGTATGCCAAAATGCCATTTGGGCTGATGAATGCTAGGGCCACTTTTCAGAGAGCCATGGACCTAGATTTTGTAGTATTGAAAGAAAAAATTATGCATATATAACTGGATGACCTCATTGTTTACTCTCATAGCCATGAAGAACATTTGCAACACTTGAGGAGGGTATTTATAAAATGTAGAAAATTTGGGATATCACTGAACCCGAAGAAGTCCCAATTTGCACTCAGTGAGGGGAAACTCCTAGGTCACATAGTCTCAGCTGAAGGTGTGAAGATTGATCCTGTTAGGGTTGAAGCGATCCAAAAGTTGTCCATACCTAGTTCAAAAAGGGATATTCAGTCATTTCTGGGTAATATAAATTTTGTCAGGAGGTTCATCCCTAACTTTTCTAAGTTGGTTAAACACATAACATCTATGTTGAAAAAGGATGTAGAAATCAAATGGATTGACCAAGAAAGAAGCTCTTTTGAAGACATCAAGAAGGCTATCATCGAAACTCCCACTCCGATTAGTCCAAACTATACCAAGGGTTTCTAAATCTTCTCCTTTGCATCCTATGAGACAATGGGAGCTGTACTATTAAAAAAATATGATGAAGGTCTTGATCACCCAATTGCATTTTTCAGCAAGAAATTGAGGGATGCTGAACTGAAGTATGATCCCATTGAGAAGTAGGCTTATGCACTCATCAAGTCATTGAAAACTTTCAAGATTTACATTCTACATGCAAAATTCCTTTCCTATGTCCCTTCAGCTGCTGTAAAGGATGTGTTGACTCAGCCTGACATTGATGGAAAGAGAGTTAAATGGATTTCCAAGATTATCGAGTTTGACATAGAAGTAAATCCCACCAATCTAGTGAAAGGCCAAGGTCTGGCCAAACTCATCGCTAAAGAAAACTGCGAACTTTTGGGGATAAATTTCACTTGTGTAAATTTAGCAAATTTGCAAACTGAAGTAGCAGCAAAAGTATTTTAGGATCAGAATGACATTCAACAAGTAGCTGACAACTTATCCTCATGTGAGTGGTACTAAGGTATTATTCATTTCCTACAAAAATTATAAGTTCCTCCTGGCCTCACTCCAAATCAAGCACGAGCTCTTAAATTGAAGTATGTTAAATTTTGTGTAATTGATAAACTGTTGTATTAGAAAGATCTTTTTCAGTGTTTTGTTGATATGTATATATAAATAAGAGTCAGCCCAGGTCATGCATCACTTCCATTCAAGCACATGTGGAGGCCATCATTACTAGAATACCACAGCCCACAAGATTCTGAGGGATGGGTACTATTGGTCTGTCCTTTTTGCTGATTTGTGTACCTTTGTGAGAGCCTGTGACCAGTGCCAAAGATTTATAGGGAAGCAGTAGCTTAGATCCTTGCCCCTTAGACCTATTGCAGTGAATGGTCCTTTCCAACAATGGGGTCTTGATTTCATAGGTGAAATTAATCCTTCATCCAGTGGTCAGCACAAACGGATTCTAATATCCACAGACTACTTCACCAAGTGGATAGGGGTAGTACCTACCAGGAATGCAACTCATCAGGTCATCATGAAGTTTTTATATGAGAATATATTTATCGGGTTTGGTTTCCCAGTAAGGCTAGTAACTGATAATGCACCAGCTTTCAAATTCGAGGAATTGGTTAACATGTGTGACTCAATGGGCATTCAGCTGGTGCATTCCACATCTAATTACCCTCAAGGCAATGGCCTGGTTGAGTCATCCAACAAAATCCTTGTCAGGATCACCAGAAAACTATTGGAGACAAATCAGAAAATATGGGATTCTAAGCTGAAGTTTGCTTTATGGGCTGATAGGGTAACTAACAAAATATCTATAGGGACTTCTCCCTTCAAATTAGTTTATGGTACTGAGGCCATTTTTTCGATTTAGCTAAATTCTTCCAGTAGAAAAATTCTTCCAGGAGGAGAAAGATGAATCGAATGATATGGTGAGGAGGATGATGGATTTGATGGAGTTGCAACAAGTCAGGGAACAAGTGATAGGAAATTCAGAAGCTCATCAACGAAGATCAAGGTTATTTTTGACAAAAGGGCAAAAATGGACAATTTTTCAGGTTGGATATTGGGTCCTCAAGTGGGATACTATTAGGAAAGACAAGGGAAAACATGGAAATTTTGACTCTCTATGGATTGGGCCTTTTGTGATAGCTCAAATACAGCAGAACAACACCTTCAAGTTACAAAATCTGGAAGGGGAGGAGGTGTTTGATGGCCCAGTAATTGGGCAATTTTTGAAACTCTGCTTTATCTGAGGCTCTGAGGCCTTGTTATTGTAAAATATTAGTTGGTGGGTTGTTTTTGCTTACAAAATAAACTCCATGCCCAATGGAATAGTAGAATATAGTTTTAAAATTTTTATTTGTTTTCCAGGAAATGCATTTTTGGTCTTGGATTCTTGGGACCTCACAGGAAGGTTCCCATCCCCAAGTAGGAGCTAAATGTTATCTCCCAAAATAAATTTAGTTTTTAATAAGTTCACTCAGACGATTTATTTTTGATAAGATGAAGATTTCAAGTCATATTATGAAGGATATTAGCGTGGCTAACATAATGAGGATCTGTGATGTTCTCTTATGTGATAAAATTAAAAGTTTTAGCTTTTGGTGGCTTAGGTGAGCTTTCCAACAACTCATTAGCCACTGAAAAGCTTTGATTTCGGCAGCTAATGATTTAATGCAGCACCATGTTTATCCACCAAAAGTTGGCTCATGACGTTTTTGTTAAAAATCTTGGAAAAGGATTTTTGGTGGCTTAGGCGAGATTCTTAGGCGCTCATTAGTCACTGAAAAGTTTTGGTTTCGGCAGCTTAGCTAGCAATCGCAAGAGGACATTAACCATTGAAAGCAAATAAAACACGTTTTGGAAAGGGCATCTTTTGGTGGCTTGGGAGAACATGTCGGAAGTTCATTAGCCACTGAAAGCTCACCTTTTTTACAGCTAGAAGACAAAATCCTAGGTTCTCTTAACCACCGAAAAGGCCGAAAGAGGAAACGGTTAACTATCCATTAAATCAAAACTCGTCAGCACAAGACAGGTCATAATTTGGCAAAGTAAACCACTGAAAGGATGGGGAAAGTGCAGTAAGGCGTAAGTTGATGATTGAAGAGGTAGTTATTAATCTAACCTAACCGATGGGAATCAAAACCTAATTTACCCCCCATATGTCCCATGACTATAGAAAATATCCTCTGAATATCAAGTTTGAATTAAAAATGATTATTGGGCAAGCTATCTCGAAGATATCACCAAAAGATATCATCCTCTCACTCAAGCACTTACAAAGTAGTTAAAACCCTCAGAATTAGTGCCCTCCCTCCAGTACACTCCACCTTCAACTACATGCATCCTTACTACTCGAGGAAACCTCTCAAAAATCAGCTTGCTAACCTCTTTCACAGAATTTGAATTCTATTTTTGCAGGAACTTAGGAGCACAATTCAGAAAATGAAGAACAGACGGCTTTCTCTCAGGAAAGAACTAGGAGACATCAGCTACCTGGAATCACATCCAGAAGTCTGCCAGTTCTTCAAAGATGTTGACTGCTACAAATTTTGTGAGAAATTTCAAGGTTCACACCAGCAGGTTGTTGAAGCATTTTCCCTCTCATTCGATGGCTCCAAGGCACGGATAGGTAAGGAGGAGTTCATGGTGGATGAAACCCTAATTGCAGAGGTGATTGAACTCCCAAGAACTGGGGAGAAGTGGTTCAAAACCACCATTACTAAAGATGTGGAGTTCAGATCCTATTTGAAGATCAAACACAGAGACGTGGTGTGGAAGAAAAGTGTTCCATCCACCTGGCTAGAGGAGAGGTGGCATCAATTACTAAAATCCATTGTGGTATATATAACTTGTGAAGTTAGATACAATAGGGCAATGATTTATCATTTTAAACTAATGAACCATTTTGCAGGGAAGAGCCCTCTAAATTTACCTTTCTACTTACACAGGAACCTGGCAAAAATGGCACACCAAGTGAAGGCCCAACCAACTAATATTGTTGGAAGACTGTCTCAGCATGGCCTCATACAACTCCTTATCTAAGAATTGCTGAAGAGGAGAAGTATGGCATGGACACATTTTTTGTTTTGGAATGGTTTTGAAATAGGCCTATAACCAAAAAAGAAGGGAAAGTCTCCTTCGAAGAAGTCCACCACCCCCAAGAGTGGAAAGAGGAAAAGAAGGGCTATTTCACCAACAACAGTAGAGCAGCCTTCTTCCCCTTCTAAAACCAAGCAGGTTAGAAGAAACCTATAATTCAGTGAAAAGGGAAAGTAAATCATATCACATAGTGGAAACATTTTGAACCTACCCTACTTAGATTCAAAAGAAGAAAGGGAGGAAGGTGCTGACCTAGCAGAGCAAGTGGTAGTAGAAAATGAAGAACTTCCATCACCCACACAAAAAGATTAGGATGAACCAGTGGAGAAAGCTTCCTCTAGTAAGCCCAGGGCACAAAAATTAAACCAGTTGCTGAAACAAGTGCATGAGATGGAAGTTTTAGAAAGAGAGATAAAAAGGAATAATTCCATGTTGACCAAGAGGAATAAGGAGTTGCACAATTCTTTCATGGAGATGAGAGGAATGTATATCTTGTTGAAAAGAAGAAACCTAAGATACATGAAGGACAACACCAGGTTGTACAAGATGATCAGGCTTCTAAGGCTACAGGTGAATAATTCCAGACCAAACCCTAGCACTCATTTTTCACTAGAAACCTTAGATGAAGCAGTGGTAAGCCTTCAAAATCCAGAATCAATCTAGGATACTGCTGATCCTCCAAAAGCTGAGAAAGTTGAAGAAAGGTCGAAAGGTAAGTAGAAAAACTGAAAAATGCAATTTGGGAGGTTACCTAAAAATTTTGTAATAACAGGGATTTCGGTGGCTTAAGCGGATGCCGAAGTGGTTAATTAGCCACCAAAAGCAGCGCTTTCGGCAGCTAACAGACCCAAAATTTTGACTCCTTAACCACCGAAAGCAGAAAGAGGCGCAGAAAGAAATTTTTACATAAAAGACCAGTTTTGGTAAATATACCTAGCTCAGGGATGAAGTGTAAAAGATGAAAGTTGCTGAAGTACACCATCAAAGGAGGTTTGTTCCAGTTTTGGGGATACATAAAAAAGGAGAGGGTCACAAAACCATACCTATTCTAACCAACAATGGCTCATCCATCAAAATTCTAGTAAAAGCTTTCCTCTAATACTCACTGCAATCATCAAAAGGATCAAAGAGTGAACAAGTGTTAGAGTTAGTTAAACTAGTTATTAAATTAGGGTTTCTAACCTAATTTTGCAAAAAACATCAATTTTATCTATTTTTAGTAAAACAGATTCAATTTTTCAGGATCTGAGTATTTTTGTAAAGGCTATAAATCCTAAGACTTATGTTATAGAAAGGGTTTGACTTCAGGGACCTGTATACCATTACTATTATCAAGATTCTCATATTGCTCATGACCTAATATAAGCTCTTTTGCTATCATATGTTCAGCTTCCATTTCTTTTCTATTCTGTATTTATGCTTGAATGTGTTATTCAGGTTTATTCATGTTATTTGATGTCTGATAGCTGTCATCCTATATGCATGTTGATTATTTGAATTACAAGTACTTTCCTTGTTATGATTAGCCATTTATATATAACTATTTTATGTATGAATCTGCCAGCATGATAAGTTCTCCATCTCTGCACCATANAATATTTAAGTTACCAAGCATCCTCGAGCTACAACCTAGAGGAGATTCTTGGAGTGATAATAGGTAGCAATTAAGTGATGAATGTAGGAAAGTCCTACCTTTTGATCAGTTCATTGGAGCTTCTCTTCAGTTCAAGCAAGGAGGAAATAGGAGTAGGGAACATCCTATTAATCATGAGTTAAAATAAACCATGGGGAAGGTAACTATCCCTTCCATTGATGATTCCTCACAAATGTATTCTAGTGTTTGGTTGCAAAAATTAAGTGTATATTTTCAATTAAATCCTATGGTTGAAGAAGATGCATTGAAAATGGCCATTCTGCATCTTGAAGGGGAAGCTAGTGATTGGTGGTTCCATGGTATTAGAACCTTGGCAGATGATCATATTTTATCTTATGAGGCTTTTTCCAATGCATTTATAGAGAGATTTGAGAGGAAAGACCCTAAACTTCCTTTCAAAGAACTAGCTCAATTGAAGCAAGTAGGAACTCCTGAAGCATATATGTTAGAATTTGAAAATATTTCAGTAATTGTTTTTTATGTATATATGTATAGGTTGGTTTTATTTTTTACTGAAGGATTGATAGAACCTTTGAGAGGGGTAGTGAAATCCCACAATCCAACCACATTGAAGGATTCCATGAATTTGACAAGGGATTTGTAGAATGTCTTGCCACGAACCAAATATACTCCCAAGCCAAATTTCCCTTCCAAGTTCAAGGAGGGTAATAAACTAGGGAAAAGAAACTCCTATACCAAAGAAAATAAAGTTGGGCCAAGCAAAGAATAACTCAGAAGAAAGAGGCTATGTTTTACATGCCAACAACCTTGGGTTCTAGGGCATAGATGTGCCAAGGGGAAGCCACACTACATTGAAGTTTTTTATGAAGACGATGAAGAGGAGGAGAAGGAGGAAGAAGCACAAATTTAATCCCAAGAGGAATGTTTTGAAATAGAAGAAGAAAAACAGCCCACTCCTGATACAGGAAAAATTGAAGCCCTCTCAGTTGTACCTAGATTCCACACCTTGAGGCTCAAGGGAAGCATACAAGGCAAAAAGGTCATGATTCTAGTGGATTTTAGAGCCACTCATAACTTCATATATGCAGCCATGGTGATAGGATAAAGTTACAAGATGAAAATTTTGATGGTTTCACAATCATCATTCCAGGTAACAATTATGTGGACTGCACTAAATGGATTCCAATGCTTCAACTTATAGTAGGATGACAATTTTTATGTAGTAAATGTGGTTGATCCAAATGTCATTTTGGGAGTAAAATGATTGTATTCTTTAGGGGAGCATACAGTGAATTATCAAGTCCCTGAAATAAGGTTCAAAAATTCAGAAGGGAAACCCATCTTGTTTATGGGAATGCACACTTACCCAGATCAAGTGGTGTCCTCTCACAACATGAGGTCTATATTGAGGCATGGAAACATAGAATGGGTTGTTGAATGTTTAATTACATATCCTAAAACTCACTTGAATATTTCCAAGAATCGTAAGGAGATAGAGCAGTTATTGAGTAAGTATGAGAAGGTTTTTGGAGACCTTCCCCGGGAAGACCACCAAATAGAGGGGTGGAGCATATCATTGAGTTAGAGATATGAACACAAACTATAAAAATGCATCCCTATAGACACCCCAAAAATGATTGGAGATGATATTTAAGAGGACATTAAATAACTCTTGGATTTGGGTCTCATAAGGCCTAGTTCTATCCCATTTGCTTCTTCAATTGTTATGGTAAAAAAGAAAGATGGAACCTTGAGAATGTGAATTGATTTCAGAGCATTAAACAAGAAGACTGTAAAGAATAGATACCCCATCCCAAGGATTTATGATCTCATGGATGAGCTACAAGGGGCCAAGTTCTTCTCAAATATTGACCTTAGATCTGGTTATCATCAAATTCCAATGAGAGAAGAAGACATACCAACGACTGCTTTTAGATACCACTATGGTCACTTTGAGTTTGTTTCCATGCCATTTGGATTGAAAAATGCACCTGCCTTCCAATCATGCTTGAACAACATCTTCCAGAATCAACTTCATAATTTTGTACTAGTTTTCTTTAATGACATTCTTATTTACGGTAAAACTTGGAAGGAACATTTGCATCATTAAAAGAGGTATTAAAAATTATGTATGATAAATCTTTGTTTGCTAAGATTTCAAAATGTGAGTTTGGTTTAACAGAGCTCTTGTATATTTGACACATCATTGTTCAATATGGTGTGGAGGTGGATATGGAGAAAATAAGAGCCATTTTAGAGTGGCCTTGTCCCAAAAGTCTCACTGAATTAAGAGGATTCATTGGAATTTGCACCTACTATAGAAATTTTGTGAAGGGTTTCTCCCAACTCACTTCACCTTTCACTCATTTGAAAAAACAAAGATGCTTTCCAATGGAATGAAGGGGCTGAAAAATATTTCCAAATAATGAAGGAGGTAATAAGCAACTGTCCTATTCTATCCTTGCCTAATTTTTCTAAACCATTTGTCTTGGAATGTGATGTATTGGGAGAAGGAATTGGAGCTGTCCTAAAACAAGGACAACACCCAATATATTTTGAGAGTATGAATATAAAGCCACATGAGAATATTTACTCCATTTATGATAAATAAATTCTATCCATCATGCATGCTTTGATCAAGTTTAGACAATACTTGGTGGGAAACAAATTTATGGTCAAAACTGACCATAATAGTTTAAGGTACTTCCTTTCTCAAAAGGATTTAAATGAAAGGAATAAAAAGTGGGCAAGTAAGATTCAAGCATTTGAATCTAATATTGAATATGTGAAGGAAAAAATAATGTGATATATGATGCATTATCTAGAAGACCTTCCATTTCTCTAGTGGAAGTAGCAGAAAATTGGAAAGTCACATTAGAAGTAGAGTATGCCAAGGATAAATTTTCTTGTGAACTTTTTTATGGAACTAACCATGATGATAGGTATAAGATGTTGGAAGGAATCATATACTACAAATTTAGAATCTATTTGGTCTCTAATTTGATTTTTAAAGAGAAAATTTTA
This sequence comes from Pseudotsuga menziesii, assembly GCA_001517045.1. Lineage (NCBI taxonomy): Eukaryota > Viridiplantae > Streptophyta > Pinopsida > Pinales > Pinaceae > Pseudotsuga > Pseudotsuga menziesii. The sequence goes on from LPNX010849138.1 coordinate 237,475, forward strand.
AATAAATCTCGTGATTCTCCACTAGAAGGTCACCCTAGTTTCTTCAAAACATATCGAATGTTGAGGGAAATATTTGCATGGAAATGGTTGAAGGTTGATGTTCTAAAGTATGTTAATGAATTCCCCACATGTCAGAAAAATAAAGTGGACCACACTCATCCAGCTAGTCTCTTACATCCCTTACCTATTCCAGCACAAAAATGGGAGAATGTAACGTCCTCGACCCTCTAACTGGTGAAGAGGACGCTACTAACACCAATAATATGGGCAAACAGCCCCATGAACATGAACAAGGATAAATGTTGATATTAAAAATCTTAACATAATGCATACCAAGATGCATAATCCATCATACAAATATGCATATTTCCTCAACATTTAGCGGAAGCAAACATATAGATTCTAGCATTCAACATGTTCATCATTTATCATGAAACAGTAGATATAATTGCAGAGATGAAATAGTCAGGAGTAATTATATTTTAATGAAGAACTCACCCCACAACTAGCTATGTCGATGCAATGTTCCACCCAACCATATGCCAGCATGCTCATCAATCTCTCAGCAACGCTGCCACCCCCGAGCTGGGCATGATTCCTCAAGGAATAAGGGTCAATGCAGGCTTCCACATAGCCAAGGTACACAATCATCCAAACCCACATAGTAGGGTTCACCAGGTCGTCAAGGAGCTAGGAAAGGCTAAATGCTAAGCTGGTGGCCTCAAACACCAATTCTCTCAAGCATACCCAGCCTTTAGTCCCACTCTCAATAGTCCGAAGACCAACCACTACATACCACAACAAAACAACCCATTCACAGCTTTGTGAAGAAGGAAAAGACAACCAGGTGACGATCCCAACCAAAGGTGAAACACGGCTCAAGCCCACAAGACAACTCAGCAGCAACCCAAAACCAGGGTACATCAACAGCCCAAACTCACAATGAAAAATATGGCAACCTTACACAATCTCAAAACAAGGGCAGAAGCAGAACTCCCAACATAGACATGGGAGGACTCAACCAACGGGTGTGGAAATCAACAGCCAACCAACATCCATGAGCCCACAACACACACCATCGCCAAGGTAATGGATGGAGAACTTACATAGGAAGAAAAGGGGAAGGAACAAACTCTCAACATATGCACAAGGGGAAAAGACACAGTCCAAAATGGAAGAAGGAAACACACACACAGTTCGAAATGGAAGAAGAAATCAGACTCTCAACAGCATCCAAAAATCATGGGAAGAACAACAGCAGCCCAAATCATGGGTTAAACCAACAGCAAGCCAGAATCATGGATGAAAACCATGGCTATTTCACATACACAGCAGAATTCGTGCCCTTGAGGCCGCTCTTCCAGTTCGTTGCATGCACAAAACCAAAGGAGAACCCCAACCAGTGCATGAGGAAAAAGAATATGGGAAAAGTGTGTGAGGAAAATAGAACATCTCTCTGTGTGAGGATGGAATTACTCAGACCACAATCGTCAAGGTGAAGACCAGGCCCACTACCTATGTGAGGGAAATGATCGCTTATGCTACTGGGTATGCGTACCAACAGAGCTGACAGTAGCCTGCCATACTGATGCCCCCAATGCCCACGTTTCCTCAAGCAGTAACTGCCCTCAACTAACGCCTGCCCCAAATGACTTGGTGGCTGAAAGAGACAAGAAGGTGGTTGACACATGGCACTTTCCCAATGGCTCCCACAGTTATTCAATCCCCCCCCCCCTTATCCTTAGGAAAATCATGCCCTTTTCATTTTAACGTTGCACTGTCGTAGCTGGCTGTAGGTTTAGTTTAATTGATGTGCGTATTTACATGATACCAAACTATAATGTGCCGGATAGCACGATATACTTTCAGCAACCATCCCTATTGTCGAAACATACACAACCAAATCGATGGTGGGGCTTTTTCCTTTAGCTCCTCACCATGATTAATTACATCATGTACTTTTAATGCAAACGGGATCAAAACCGGGTTGTTACATTCCCCTCCCCCTTGGAATAACACCGTCCTCAGTGTTCCAATACATAGGAATACATATACAATTGTACATCCAAAATTTAAAAAATGTGCAGATCTGTCCCACGTTCAATTATTTACTTTGAACATTTAGGACCAAGCCCCTCAGCTTCCATGAACTTTTCCTGCTATTTCTCAGCTTTCAGCTTATCCTGAAGCCTATGAACTTTGTGGTTGCTTCCCTCTTTATGTTCCCTCATTGGGAAGTCCCGGCGTAAATGGTGTCCCCCGCATTCCCAGCATTTCACTAGCTGCTTCATCTTTACCTGCTCAATTTCCTTTGAGTCTTCATGCCTAGACCATTTCTTAATGGGTCACTTGGATGAATGTCCCATCACTGATCCACCTTCCTTTCCTTTGTTGATTGCTCCCAGAAGGATTTTCACCTCCCTTTGCAAACCAATAGAGTCTTGCAAAATCTGGTGGTTCATTTCATTCTGCCTTTTTTGTATCTTGAGCATTTCTCCAAGATTCTCTTGGGTCTTGGCAATCATTTGAAGGAGACTTCCAGCCAAGTCCAGCAACTTTTGATCTGCTGCCATGATCAATGTGCACCACCGGGTTTCACTTTTCTCACCTGTGAAATACACCATTGAAATTCTGTCAGACCAAGCATAATATAGACATTAAAATTAGTTAGTCAATTACCCAATTGGCATGATAGTCCAAGTCTCATCAAGGAGACTTTCATATTTTTCATGCCTTCCCAACAGGCACATGAGCTCATTCATGTCCATTCCTGGGCAAGGAATTTACTATTCCAGCATTCATAATTTACTTTTAGCAAATACACACATTCCATTTTTAGTCATACATGCATTCAATAATCTTTTGTTTTTCACCATATATATA
>LPNX010849138.1:241041-269951 GCA_001517045.1 Pseudotsuga menziesii
TTTTAGTGTTATTGCTCTAAAATTGTAACCATATTTCACACCATTCACTATCAAGTATTGAGACACCAAGAGTGTGTCCACTCCCTAGGGTGTAATCAATATTGAAAATCCTTTAATGTTCCGACATCGAAAAAGTGTGCACCCTTGTTTGGTGTGTATCATATAGGCGCTATTCATACTCAAGCAATCGGTCCTAATGGAAATAAAATCAAAACATGTTCTGCATATTGAATTTAACAATTTGACATGCATATCTTTAGCTAGGGTTACAGAAAACTTATCCATTTGCCGAGGCAGTATTCCTTCGTTAAGGAGGAATGGGGGCTCCCTTCTCTGAGTTGAGAGTCCCTCGGTTTTCCATCCCAATTCTTCTTTACATTTCGTATCCACACATGTCTTACTAACATAACCCATACCATATCACTCATGTTGCTTACCAAACATGTAGTGCAAATGAGACATTTCCAAAATTTCCAATGGAGCTTCACCCGAAACCCATTTCCAAGATAAGGGAAAACCTTCCCATGAAGTTTGGCTCCTGCAGGCCATCGATGACCCATGATCTTCCTGCGGTGTGTACCCCTGGCACATTCATCAAGTAGCCAAACAGTCAATCATTATCTGATAACACAATCCAATTTTGATTGTTCCATAACCAAGAAATGACATTAGCAATTAAATTCCATGAGAATTTGCAACTCTATTTACTATAGAAATTGATTTGCTTAGCAATGAGGTGATCCTCATTTGTGGGTCTCTTGTAAGTAGCACCACTATGCCCATTATAATTTCATGCTTACTAACATAATATGAATACCCACTTACAATGCATACTCCTGACACAATCTTATGCAAGCCAATAGTGATTAGTAGTTGTCAGCAATCTCTCAAATCTGAAATTCACAATTCAAATTTAACAACCCATTATGCATACCAACTATTTTCACAGCCATGAGACGCTTCTCATAAGGTTTGGCTCTTTCACATGGTAGTTTCCAGCATTTGCCATGGTCTTACTCTCATTGCCATGCTCTAAATAATCTACCTGAAACCTGAGCTTCAATCAACAAAACACTTGGTAAGTCTAGATGCATATAACCTTTTCATTGCTGCAACCATCACTTGAAACATTTCTAGAATTTATAAATTCAAATACTTCCAGTTGTTAATCACGTCAATATTACCAAAACTCATTTACTTCACGCAATCATTATCATACTAACATTTGCAAGGTATAGTCACCTCATTCATGCAATTAAATGAAATGTTTAGATACTCCTTACTTCACAAGCGTATCATTTGTACCACCTTACTCTTCCATAGAGCATTTTCAGCAGCCAACTAATCATGACTATCCTCTTTATGCACTTACTATCCTACATTCATAACAGCCTTTGAAACGGTTCCTGAATTGTCATCAATTCATCATTTTAGCCATCAGTTATTCATAATATCACACACACTCATCTCAATGCATTCATGCAATGCATCACAACATTTGCACCTATACTTATGCAATCAGTCCCTCACTCCTTTCGTATGCATCCATTCAATGCATGACTACAAGATTCATAAAATCTTTTTAATGCATATCCATTCAATGCTACCTTGAATTGATTTAGGAATACTATGCATTAAACATACCATGCATGGCCTAACCATGACTACTTCATATAGGATGCATTACTATAATCAAGATCATTAGTACTTACTTTCCTTGGGCTACTAAGCTCAATCAATATATACAGGCATGACACCTTTCTATATGAACGTAGTATAACATTCAAATATCCACATGGTATGAGGTCTCTTACCTTTACCACTCCTTGGAAATTGTCATAATTAAACCATTACCTACATGGATCCTACTTACACCTTCGACATTACCAGTTTAGTTGGTATCTTGCAGAGGATTGCAGAATTTGCTCACCAACTTTTGATTATGGACTGGTTGCCTTATCCCTTCCTCCAGAGGGTTGCTAGTCACATTTGTCAGCATCAACAACATATTCAGAAAGGTCCATGTTGTCGTTGGTTTTTCCACTAATGCCAACACCAATGCAATAACTATCATTAGTGGTTCATTATAAATGTATAATCCTCAATATCCTATGTATGAAAAGCATATCCCCCATACATTTCAGGTATAAAAATTAGGAAATGTAGTTATAATCAGAAAGATAGGGTTTAAGGAAACTTCCCTTTTCAAGTCCCACATCCTCGCATGGAACTCCTCTTCCACACAATAGCTGGTTTGACTTCATAGTCTTGCTACCTCTAAGCATGCAATTCCCGGATTTGTCCATATTGTCAGCAGCGGCCATCATTAGCACTTTGTTGCTCCATACTCGGATTCTGGTGACTTTCTTTGGTTCCCTACTGGATAAGCTTTCCAACGCCTATTGACATGCTTCATTCTGACCTTGGGTGTGAAAACCACACCATTTCAAAAATGATGGCAAAACACACCACTGAATTTTGGTCTGGAATGTGATCTTCAGCCACCTGGAATTATCTTCCCTTTTCAGACCTATAATGCACTAGCAATCTGCTGAAAATCCACTGAAAAATAGTTGGAATTTGCTGAGAGAAATTCCACTTTGAAAAACCCAATTTTTCTTTCTCCCTATTGGGTCTCATCCCATCTACAACTCCGACACTTCGGTGATCTAAGCAACAAATTTATCCGGCACTCATCGACGACCCTAACAACAATAATTTCCCACTGCATCGGTGGATTTCTCAGATAAAGTTTTTTTTTTCCGCTGTATCGGTGATCCGAACCACAATTCTTTGGGTGGACAGTTCTTTAGGTAGACACAACCGCGACCAACAAACCGACTGTGGTTTCCATAGACAACCCGTCGGTGGTCTCATCAATTGATTTTCGGCGATCCCGTCCACTAGTCTTTCCCATCGCATCGGTGATTCAAACAACAAATCCCTTCCACTGCGTCGGTGACTAGAACCACTATCCATTAGGTGGATAGTTCCTTAGGCATCTGCAACAGCAGACTCACAATTGACTAAACTTTTCTGACTTCTATCGGTGCTCAAGACCACTAGTCTTCCGACGTATTGGTGATATGTTCATCTACGCTTCTAGACTTTATCGGCGATGCCAAAGGCTATCCCTTGGTGGTCAAACAGCTAACGTATTCCACCATTTTATATCCCCATCCGTCTAAGCTTCCGAGTCCTTTATCAACACTACAAAATCCATCATCGACAATCAAATCCTCTACCTATCGGACGGCTAGTTCTCTAAGCTTCCGATGTATCAAAGAACCGATCCTCTAATTTTCTCCGACAAGTCGGTGGTCTAATCCTCTAAAGTTTTTCGATGTTTTATGTACTTAGAAAAAATTTCAGAAATTTTTCTTCTTCCTTCCACCGCCACATCGGCTGCTCGATCATCTAAATTTTTTCGATGCTTCCAGCTCTTTGAAAAAACTTCCTCCTTCATTCGGCGCTACATCGGCTGCTCAATCATCTAACCTTCACCGATGTTTCAATGATCTTCTAGAGATCTTTGCTGAAAATGCGGCTCTGCCCTCAACTAATTTCCGCCGAAACCTTCTCTTCTCTTCTGCCACTGCATCGGCAACCTCATCTTCTATTTTTCTCCGATACTTTCCGCCACATTGGCTACTCAAACAGTTAACTTTCATCGACGGTTTCCATACTTAGAGGAATTTTCAATTTTTCAAAGTCTTCAAATGTTTTTTTTCTTTCTACTTTCTTCCGTCGACATATCGGCACTCTCGACATCTATTTTCTGTCGACGTCTCAGCGGCCTTCGAGAGATCCTCGCTGCAACTGCGGCTCTTCCTTCCACTATCCTCCACTGACAGTCGACGAATACTTAGAATATTTCTCCGCAATGCCTTCCTCCGCCATCGTATCATCGATGGTTCCCCCAGCTATACTTCACCAACGGCATCAAAAGTCCTTCCATCTAAATCTGCGGACGTTTCAGCAATCTTCAGCTAAATCCTTTCGATGATCTCAACACTTAGAAAATTTTTCAAAGGATTTCCTCTTTGTCGGCTTATTTCACCCGATGGTATCGGCTCTCAACACCTCTTTGTTTCCGTCATTGTAGCTCCCTTCCAGCGAGCCTCCCCTTTCTTTTGTCATCGCCATTTCATCGGAAGACTTCTCGTGAAGCTTCCCGCCATTGTGGCTCCATCTCAAGGTTCTATCCATTGTGCATCGGGCGGACTTCTGCCTAGCTCATCCGATGATTTTCAGACTTAGAAAATTTTTGGAATTTTCTCCTGTTTTCCTCTAGGCAGTAGGCACCCTGCCTTTGTTAACTATTCCTTCATGGCCCTCTGAGGCCCAATTGTTGTAACATACTCTTTGTCACTGCATCTTTCATGTCCCATTTAGGCCCATGCTGCAACATGAGCTTTGATACCACTCTGTAACGTCCCCGACCCTCTAACCGAAAAAGAGGACGCTACTAACACCAATAATACGGGAAAACAGCCCCATGAACATGAACAAGGATAAATGCTGATACTAAAAATCTTAACATAATACATACCAAGATGCATAATCCATCATACAAAGATGCATATTTCCTCAACATTCAGCAGAAGCAAAACATATACATTCCAGCATTCAACATGTTCATCATTTCTCATGAAACAGTAGATATAATTGTAGATATGAAATAGTTAGGAGTACTTATCTTTTAATGAAGAACTCACCCCGAAACCAGCTACATCACTGCAACGTTCCACCCAACCATAGGCCAACATGCTCATCAATCTCTCAGCAACGCTGCCACCCCTGAGCTGGGCATGATTCCTCAAGGAATAAGGGTCAATGCATGCTTCCACATAGGCAAGGTACACAATCATCCAAACCCACATAGTAGGGCTCACCAGGTCGTCAAGGAGCTAGGAAAGGCTAAATGCTAAGCTGGTGGCCTCAAACACCAATTCTGTCAAGCATACCTAGCCTCTAATCCCACTCTCAATAGTTCAAAGACCAACCACTACATAGCGTAACAAAAGAACCCATTCATAGCTCTATGAAGAAGGAAAAGACAACTGGGTGACAATACCAACCAAAGGTGAAACACAGCTCAAGCCCACAAGACAACTCAGAGTTGTTCTTAGCCCTAGCATGGCCAAAACAACTCAGCAACAACCCAAAACCAGGGTACATCAACAGCCCAAACTCACAACGAAAACTATGGAAACCTCACACAGTATTAAAACAAGGGCAGAAGCAGAACTCCTAGCATAGACATGGGAGGACTCAACCAACGGGTGTGGAAATCAACAGCCAACCAACATCCACGAGCCCACAACACACACCATCCCCAAGGTAATGGCTAGAGAAATTACACGGGAAAAAAAGGGGAAGGAACAAACTCTCAACTTGTGCACAAGGGGAAAAGACACAGTCCAAAATGGAAGAAGGAAACACACACACAGTGCAAAATGGAAGAATAAATTGGACTCTCAACAGCATCCAAAAATCATGGGAAGAACGACATCAACCCAAATCGCGAGATAAACCAACAACAAGACAAAATCGTGGATACAAACCATAGCTATTTCACATACACAGCAGAATTTGTGCCCTTGAGGCCACTCTTCTAGTTCACTGCATGCACAAAACCAAAGGAGAACCCCGATCGGTGCGTGAGGAAAAAGATGGGAAAATTGTGTGTGAGGAAAATAGAACATCTCTCTGTGTGAGGATGGAATTCCTCAGACCACAATCATCAAGGTGAAGACCAGGCCCATTTCCTGTGTGAGGGAAATGATGGATTCTACCGCTGGGTATACATACCGTCAGAGCTGACAGTAGCCTGCCATGCTGACGCCCCCCATGCCCACGTTTCCTCAAGCAGTAACTGCCCTCAACTAACACCTACCCCAAATGACTTGGTGGCTGAAAGAGACAAGAAGGTGGTCGACACATGGCACTTTCCAATGGCTCCCACAGTTATACAATACCCCCCCCCCCTTATTCTTAGGAAAATCATGCCCTTTTCATTTTAACGTTGCACCGTCATAGCTGGCTATAGGTTTAGTTTAATTGATGTGCATATTTACATGATGCCAAACTATAATGTGTCGGATAGCATGATATACTTCCGGCAACTATCCCTATTACCAAAACATACACAACCAAATCGATGGTGGGGCTTTTTCCTTTAGCTCCTCACCACGATTAATTACATCATGTACTTTTAATGCAAATGGGGTAAAAACCGAGGTGTTACAGAGAACATTTCCATGGACTTCAACACTGGTTTGCCCAAAGTATTTGGTAATGATTTCATATTTGTGGTGGTGGATAGACTCACTAAATTTGATCATTTCTTTGTTTTTACTTCCACTTTCACTGCTTCACAAGTGGCTGAATTATTTTTTAAAGAAGTTTTCAAATTGCATGGGTTTCCTGAGAGCATTGTCAGTACAGAGATAACAGATTTTTTAGCGCATTTTGGCAAGAACTCTTCAAAACGGTGGGGACAAATTTGACACCTAGTACAAGATATCATCCCAAAACTAATGGCCAAATGGAGAGGGTGAATCAATGTTTGGAAGGCTACTTGAGGAACTATGTTAGTGGGAATCAAAAAGCATGGATAAAATGGTTGCATTTGAGTGAGTTTTGTTACAATACTACTTTCCATATGTCCATTGGCATGTCTCCTTTTAAATAAATTTAAGGTTATGATGCATCCACTTTTATTGACCACATTTTGGTGATAGTAGAGCTCCAAAGGCTAAGTATTGTATTGAATAAAGTCAAGAAATTTTGAAATCTTTGAGAGATAACTTGCAGGTTGCTCAAAATCAGTAGAAACAATATGCAGATCAACATAGAATGGAGAGGCAATTCCAAGTGAATGACTTGGTGAATTTGATATTGAAAACCTAAAAACAAACCACCATAAAAGGTAAAGGTTCAGAAAATCTCAAACCAACATTTTATGGTCCCTACTAGGTGATTCGAAAAGTTGGAGAAGTGGCCTATCAATTGTACCTTCCCATGGGAAGAAAAAATAATAATGTATTTCATATTTATTGTCTAAAGAAGGTTATAGGGAAGAACATTTCAGTTTCATATAATTTACCACCTTTGGATGATGAAGGACAACTTTTTCTCATTCCAAACAAAATCATGAGAACACGGGAGAGAAGGTTATGAAGCAAAACAATAAAAGAATATTTGGTACAATGGAAGGATTTTCCTAGTGAGGAGGCCACTTGGGAAGATGAGAAAATTTTGCAGCATCCAAACTTGGAATTTCTTTAGTACAAGCAATATTGGGTGTGGAGGTCTTCCATGTCCCCATTCTAATAGGTCTACTAGTCGACAATGTTTCACCCACCTACTAGTTCCATTGGTTGGGGGAGGAGGCATCAAATATTGCAATAAGGGAGCTATGGGACCCAAGAGAACCTTATTTTATCATTTACACATTAATTTGGGTCATACAAATAATAAATATGGATAAAATAAAGTGCCATTGACTCATAAGGACACTTGCAGGTCCATGGGGGCCTTGAGTGACTATCTTCCTCCTTACACATGTCATGACTTAACCCAAAATTTGAAATTATGAGTGATGGAATGTTCTTGGAAGGTGAAGAGTCATAAAAATACATATCATGAACCAAAGGATTTGAATTGGTGAGGAGTAGTAACTCCCTATAGAATAGGAAGAGTCTATGAAGAAACTAGGTTCCATGTGTTGATGCCTGGAAAAATTCCCAGGTACCGACAGTAGGGATTCTCCCTAGAAACCGATACCAACTAGATCGTTCACCATTTGGTGTGGGGAACCCGTCCGATTAACGACCCAACTACCGTTGATATAAATTTTGTTTAAATATTTCACCAGTTGTGGCCCAGTCCACCATTTATATGGTTTTGTTGTTTTAAGGATGGAATGAAAGTGCCTAAACTAGATGCAAGTTATCGATAAATAGGAACCTCACAAGTGATATGTGTAGGTTCTTCCTCTTGCCTTACGTAAATCTTGCTCCTCAGCCACTTCTAAATTAAGCAAATATAATGTATGCTAGTATACTCTAAACTAATCTATCCTATCCCCAAGGGGAGAAAAAATAAAATATGTAGAGCAATGTACTGTAATAATCCATATTGAATTCTACGGATAGTTGTTCTAATTCCATACACATAATTACAGCAAAAATATTAACAAGATAGCTTTTATATAGTAAAGCATTCATTAATCAATGTACACAATATTTCAAATAAACAGAAAAATCATTCATCATTAAAGAAATAATTCACAAAGTCAGAACGATCTCATAGTTGCATGGAATCCAACAATAATTAATTCAACATTTTCATTCTAGACAATCCATATGAAAGCCTGTGCATCCCTCTTCCAACAAAATTTGTTTTTCTTTATTCGTAGAAAAAGTAGTTCTTCTTATAAATAAACTCAGCATGATTGCGCTAGTGAAATTCCTTCTATTCCACATTCTACTCCTATTTATAATACTATTACAAATGACTCTTTGACTACCCTAACTTTAGAAATTCCCTAACTTTTTGACTTCAAAATTTGTCCTCTAGTTCCTTGCACTAGGAAAATAAAATAAATTACATAAAATGACGAAATATAGAAACGACAAAAATTCTCAAGTAGGCCTAGCTGGTTTGGAAATGTAAGCATCCCATGCATCAGCTGCTACTGAAATGTTTCAATAGTCTATTGGATCCAATAGTCTCACAGTTACTTCATGGACAGCCAGTTGTGACTCCACTTTTGTCACTTTTCATGGAGTCACCTTATATATATCTTCCAGGAGATGGATTTTGACAGAGGCTTGTGCAATCCAAGTTTTAACATCTTCTTCCTTTATGACCTCCATCTTCAAAATGTATTTCTCATCTTCAACAACCTATATTGTTATAACTTCAGATGTTGTTCTTTATCTGGGAAGTCTTTGATCTTTGATGTTGAAGGAATCTGGAATTTATTATGAGTCAAGCGCATTTTATTATATAACTCTGCACATTTTTCCAGAGTCTTCGCAATTTCATTACTCAACCTTGCAGAAGATTTCCTCTGAAATTCCAAGAGTGCCAATTCTATCTTTAAGCCTCTGGCTATCTTTTGAGGCAAATGCTTGGGAAAAGTTGAATTGGATTCTGCCCAAGTCATCTGGCATTGAACTTTCTTTTTGAATACTAATAGTCCTTCCTATAAACTAAGTGGTCTATATGTTATTTCATTTAACCTTGTCTCTACCTGCTTTACCTTATATATCTCTTCAGCAAGCTTCAATTCAACTTGATGAATGTTCCTTCAGATAGAGTAGGATTGATCACGGAAAGGAGTAATATCAGGCTTACTTTTAGTGGTCATCTTAAGCCAAGTCTCCAATAATATGTTCTGTACCTCCATCTCTTCTTCCCGGGTTCTCAGCTCCCCTAATTGTTTGTTTGCTACATATTTATGTGCTTCTAATTCCAAAATCTTGTCTTCAAGATTTTTTTCTCCCCTTCCATGATTGTAGCTGAAAGCTCCAGTGCATATTTTTCTAATTCTAAATATTGATAAGCCTTTTGGAGCCTTTCAAATTCTGAAAGAGTTGCCTCATGTTTCGTTTTAATTTCCCGTCCTTCCCCTCTTTCTTTGATTAGAGTGTCTTTCATTTTAATCATATTTTCTTAATAATGATCGGCATCTTCCATCAATTTTTCAACATTATCAACATTTGCTTGAGTGGTTGCTACGCTGATTGGAGCTAGGAATTTGGGGTCTGATTGGTTTTTTCAACAACAGTTTTATCGGTTACTATGATTACGCCAGGTTGTGTGTCGATATTTAACCTAATTATCATTACGAATATGACCCTGTAAGGAGGGCATAGACTTACAGTCTCATACTCACCAGTGGCTTTCTGATGTAGTTTTTTCTCCTACTACCATCATTCGTTTACACATTCAAAAACGTCTAAATTAAAAAATTTCACCCAATCATTTGTCATCATAGTCTGTGGGGTGGGTGCTTTACAGGCCTTGGCTATATATGTCGAAGTGAAGGAAGCAAAGGTTTTCCCTTCTGTGTTGGAAATAATCATGGTGTCTGGGTTTGTTCAGGGTAGGATCCACCCGATTACTTCAGCACACGGGAAGAGTTCTAGGCGTGTGGCTACCTTCATGATACTTGATTTTCTTTTTTTTCATATAAAGGGATGTCTTCCAGACCTTCCTCAGGGACATTCTGATATTTGATCATATGATATATTTGACCCCACTTAAAATCTAGTTCGGCTCCTGTGATATCCTTGGTGTCTTCATAAATGATCTCTATCCTTGATATAATTTCCACATCTGAATCACCCTCAATGGATTTATCCTTTTTATTTCATCTCTTCTTCAGCATGGTGTGAGGTGAGGAATAAAACTGTAGCATGATCACCACAAGATATGTCTTAGTAATAATATGATTAAAACAACATGCACTTATAACAACAGAAAATATCCAAACTGAGAAGCTAAGATACCAAATATATCAATCAATGTTTAAAAGAAAAATCGTTGTTTCTTCCAAATAGTAAGATTGCAGTCATTTTTTATTATGATAGAGGAGAACAGAGATATATTTACCATTTCATCATTGGCCATTCCAAATTATCTTCGTGAGGTAGAGAAATCTCTCCCAAATATTGTCCATTCATTTTTATTTATAACAAGGGTATATGTTTGGAAAACTTAAATGGAACTCATAAACACAGGTGTAGATGTAGTTTTGGGAGTTACATCACTATTCTAAAACAAGTCAAGCTACTTGGGAATAATCAATTTCAACTAGTTTTTAAAAGCATTAATATTGACTGCTTTGTGCTTTTGTTTACAAAGTTTGCCTAGCTTATTTCTACTCTTCATTCATTTGGCTTTAAAATCTTAAAACGTTAAGATATCTTGACTGAATTTCTTTAGAGGTAAGAAAAGAACCGGTAAAAAATGTGGCAAATGATTTGTGACTCAAAACTAAGGGCACCTTGGGGAAACTTGAAACCCTAGTTTGAACCTAAAAACCTACGAAAGCTTCTTAAACCACAGTGTCGGCCCTAAGGGGGAAAGTATGGAGTAAAATACTGGTTGAAAGGAAACCCTATACCAAAGATTTGAAATGCAGTGGTACCCTAAGTGCAAATCGACCAAAGGTTCCCCTATCACCGCATACAAAACTAAACCAAACAAGGTGCAATCGGTGAAACAGCCGACCTACTGTAATTTCATCATAAAAAACCCAGGGGATTGACATACACATATCCACGATTTAAATGCTAAAACAATGCAGAGAAGGTGGAGACAAAAGAAATCATAGTTGGGTTAGAAGGTTGGGGTTGACTTGTGAAACAAGGTCGCGGATAGAAAACCCCCATCATGGTAACCCTTAAACCTATAAACATGCAATTATTATAAGTTTAACAACAGGTTTTAGGGCCTGCCTGGAAACTGTTGGTGTGGGTACGGTGCGGGTACGGTGCTTGGCGAGGTAATCCAAAAGCTCCAAGTGGCGAAAGTTGACTGGATGCGTCCAAAATGGGGTTGTGGTAACAAACCACAAAACTTACCGTTATATATATATATATATATATAAACATTGAAACAACAATAAATGTGGTTGTTGGGGTAGTAAATGTTTCTCAGATGAAAACGTTGTTTTGACACTCAACTTAAAAATCCATCGAAAATTTTTCCCAAAGTCTACTGATACATCAGCATCAAATTTTGAATTTCCCACGATAGCGTCGGTTGAAATGTCTAAGTTTTGCTGAAACCATCGGCAGGAACTAGTTGAACGTTTCCAAAAAATAATTTTGGCAAAACTCACAAAAGCATTTTGATGAAAATATGTCGGTTGCAAAATATAAGTCCTGTCGAACATGTTGGTTGCAAACCCTGAGTTTCGCCTAAACCGTCGACAAAACTCAGCAGGATCTTCCGATAAAATTCCTCTGATAATGAGCATCAACAAGAAAAGATAAGTTTTCATTGGTAGTGTTAGCTCAAAATCCTGAGTCTCACTGACACTGTCAATAGAAACTCGACAAATATTTTCGATAAAGACTCATCAAACAAACAAAATCATCTCAAGAGCGTCAGAAAAAAAAAAAATTGAGTTATTCTAATGTGTCGGCTCGAGTCACTGAGTTCTTTCAACACGTCAAAAGAAAAAGGTAATTTTTATAACTTAGAAAAAAAACTTTTTGGCTTACTCCAAGAAAAATAAGTCATGGAATGAAAAATTCAAAGAGTAGAATTAGTTCTAAAGAATGCTTAAAACCAAAATTCTGAGGGGCCCTAAAATTATAAAATTTGGGGGAAGTGGTTGTAGCAGCAACAATTGGCAACTAGCTGGTGAAAATAGATCTTTGAAAAACTATCTTTTCAAAACAAAACCTGCTACATGGTACTTTATTAGAGAAACGTATTCTAGGTCTCCTTCAAGATCATTTAAAAACTAGACTTCTCCAAGGATATAATATTCAGTGCATCACATTGATTGTAGTCTTTTGGGTAGGGTAACTAGGATTAGATGTCCTAATAACTCTCTTGGGGCCAAAATATGAGATTCATTTTACCTTTGTCTTTGGTTATCGTTGAATATGACACCACATGATCGTGGCATAGTTAGACAGATTCATCCATTTGTTCCTCATTCCCATGCCATTCACATTCTTTTTATGGTTAAAGACATTAGTATTTCGAGTCTTCCTTGATTGCTTCTTTTACTTTGAAAAGTTGGTTTGGGTTCTTCCATCCATGATGTCCTTTTGTGTGAGTGATGATTTGTTTCAACCAATGGATGGAGAAGAACCTTTCTGAGCAATTGATTTATCTTACTGATTTATTTCCTTAGTATATCTTCTTGATTTATATTTTCTGTTTTGGAATTTTGACTCTTTATCTTAAGCCTTTTGGCTTTCACTCTGTAGCATGGGATTATTTTGAATGCCATACATCTGTTAGATTTGCTTCCTTTCCATGGGTCTATCATGGAAAGCTTCCTAGGACATATATTAATGTGGAGGTGGATGGATCCTCAAGATAGTATTCTATACCTCATACACCTCGAATATTTTTTATGCAAGAATTCAATGTTTTCCTGAAATAGCTTCCCTTTCAGTAGTTTATTAATTAAAGAATCCCATCTTACATCAAAATATTGCATATATCTCCCAATAAGCAATTCTTGGATTTCAAAGAATTTTGTGATTATTCAGATACCTATGTCCCCAAGCACCAAAAATTGAGCTAGATTATTCTGAAACAAAATCAAATGAACTAAATTAAATCAGAAAAAGAGAGCAAATAAAACCTGAAAGAAAGCAAGAACATAAAAGAAAAGGTTTCGTTATGTACAAAAGGACTTCCTAAAAGAACTAGGTGAAATAAGGTTTGAGAACAAGGCCATTAACAGGAAGGTTCTCTTTCTACCCTTGTAAATCTTGCAACTTATATGTCGAGGGGCCTAGCTTCTCAGCACTCTGATAGGGGCCAACCCATAGATGTTGAAATTTAGTATTTTTTCCCTTCTCTTCATGCGGGTGATCCCATTTTAGAACCAAGTATCCTATCTCAAAAATTCCTTTCCCATATTTTCTCTTATCAAACTACCTCTTGACAATTTCTTGTTGGTGTTCAAATAATTCTTTGGACTTAAGTCTAGACTCTTCAAGTTTCAGCAAGGTATTAATACGAGCTTGTAAAACTTCACTATCGGATCCTCGTGAGGCTTGAGTTAACTGAGAGGATGGGAGAAAAATGTTTAGGGGTAGAATATCTTCTTTCCCATAAAACAAAGTATAAGGGTACACTCCTAAGGAGTTCTTTGGGGTGACCCTATCTACCCATAGTGCATTGGGAAGTGTTGTGTGCCAACTTCTTTGATTTCCAATAACAATCTTCCTTAGAATTCTGATAAGATTTTTGTTAGTTGATTTTGCTAACCCATTTCCCTGAGGATAATAATTGGCAGAATAATGAAATTTGATTCAGTGTTTTCACTAGACAATTCAGTTATCTTAATGGATGAGAAATAAGATGAATTATCAAAAACAAGTGAAATTGGAACCCCAAACCTGGTCATAATGTTTTCTTGTAAGAAGTTGATAACCACGTCCTCGTTCACTTTACGTAGTGGAACCTCCTCTACCCATCTCATGAAGAAATCCATAGCTGTGAGAATATATTTATGTTGTAGTGAAGAATTTGGATTAATCTCTCCAATGATGTCTATACCCAATTATACAAAAGGCTCCAAAAAAATGACAGGCTGTAGTGGTCCAGCTGCTTTTGCTAATATTTCACTGCTTCTTTGACATACGTCGCACTTTATCGCATAAGCATGAGCATCTTTAAATAATGTTGGGAAATAATAGCCATATCTAAGGATCTTGTGAGTGGTGGTATCTCCAGAGAAATTCCCTCCCGCAGGGCCATCATGTAATTCCTTAACAACTTTGAAAGCATCTTCTTGTTTGAGGCATCTCAGGAACACTTCATTGTAGTTCTTCCTGAAAAGAACTCCATTGATTATCTGGTAAGAGGATGAACTCAGAATAAGTACCCTTCATTTTTTACAATTCCAATGCTCCAGTAAATATCCTTGCTGGAGATAATGCACCAGCTTCCTATACCAAGATTCGAGAGCAGTAAATATAGGACATGCATAAATCATGTTTAACTCTTCTTCATTTTCCCAATCAGAATATTCATTAGTATGACCCTCAACAATTAAATTACATATCCCTTGATATTTGACAATAGTGGCTGGTTTGATTTCTAATTCATACTCCTGCAATGTTGTCACCCAATTCCCTCTTCATTCACCCAATTATTTATGTACGAAAAGAGTTCTAATAGACGGATGAGGGAAGATTACTTCGGTTTTGTTTTTCAAAATGAACGGTTTGGATTATTTAACTTCTTTGAAAATTGCATATTCTTGTTTGTCTACAGTGGGGTAATTCAATTCGTCCCCTTGTAATTTGGTGCTCATAAATGATATTGGGTACTCATCTCCCAATTCTCCCTTTTGTGTGAGCATTGTTGCAAGCGATTTGTCTGAATAAAAAGTATATAGAATAAATCCTTTTCAAAATCAGGACTTCTTAGAAAAGGTGCATGAGCTATTTCGGATTGTATGTCATTCATTGCAACCTTCTCCACATCAGTCCATTTAAATTGCACACTTTTCTTCACAATTTGTTGCAAAGGTTTCATGATTTGTGCAAAGTTTGGAACAAACCGTCCAACAAAATTTATCATGCCCATAAATGATTGCATATATTTCTTGTTATGGGGTAAGGGAATCTAAGATATAACTTCTATTCTTTCCAGGTCTATGGAGATTCCCTTTTTTGAAATAATATCACCTAACAGTTTTCCTTCTAAAGCTACGGAAAAATATTTTCTTGGGATTTAAAAATATGTCGTTCTTTCTACAGCAATCAAAAATTTGTTTTAAATGAAAAACATGATCTTCCCTTTTCTTAGATAAAAATGTCACATCATCTAGATATACCACCACACTGTGGTCGATCGATCCTGGAAAGCAGTATCCACTGCCCTCTGAAACGTAGCTCCATCATTGATCAACCCAAAGGGAATTCTTCTATAAGAAAATGTTCCCAAATTCTTTCGAAACATAGTTTTCAGTCTATCTTGTTGAGCCACCAATACTTGGTTATAGCCTGAAAATCCATCTAATAATGAGAAAAATTCTGAACCTGATACCATATGGAGAATTTGTTCCATTGATGGAACTGGATAGTTGTCCTTATCTGAAGCTGTGTTCAGATTTCGGAAGAGAACACATGATCTTATTTCTCCTGACTTTTTTCTCACTAGAACCAAATTTGCTACCCATTATGAATGTCGAACTCTGAAAATAATCTTTGCATCAAGTAATTTCTTTACCTCATTTTGGATTAAAGGTTCCAAATTTGGATGCATTTTCCTTAGTTGTTGTTGGAATGGTTTTGCAGTCGCTTTAATAGGAATAACGTGCTTAATGATACGTGTGTCATACGCCTTCAAGTATTCATATGTCCAAGAAAATATATCCTTATATTTTTGAAACAAATTAATAAATCAACTCCTTTCTCTAAGCGAGCAACACTTTCCCAAGTTCACATACTTGGGTTCAGCCTTTGTCCCTAAATTAATCAGTTCATATTGCATGGATGAACTGTTTATTTTGACATTAGCTGGTTTTTTGGATTTTCTATTTAGATCAAACATTCCTTCTAGTGTCCTTCCTCCTTTGGGCATGAAATTTCCTTTAGTTACTTCTTCATTTTGTAGATTTTCCTGATTCTCTTCATCATCAATCACAGAGTCGTTGAAAGTTTCATCATTTGTCATAAAATCGATGATATGTTCATCATCGTCAAACACCCTCAAATTTGTAACATTGTCTAGTATCGATGGCCTTAAAATAAGTTCAATAGAGCACTTGTTATTAGTTAGTACTAGCCTTGCAGCAGAAACAACTAAAAAAAACAATTGCAACATTTTTTAACCTAGGAATTGAACTTATATTGAAAGCGTTAATATGTGATATTAAATTCCAGACTTCAAATTGATATTTTTTTAGGTGTGGTGATAAACAATGTATTGTGTCTCTGACTTGTCTAACTGTTATCTCAAAATCCCCAAAAACTTTTAAGTTCCTAACATTCAGTTCAATGGATTTCTTCAGGCCCTATGGCAACTTGCTGAAACTCTGGCTAAAACTCTAAAACTTTGACTAAGTGTTGAAAAACTAGTCTAAGTTTCTCTTGGAAAATTCCCGCCATATATCATGGATTAATGATAAAAATTATGTAAGAGTACAAGGCTATATATTGTTGACTTTTTCACATGACCATTGTCTCATCTTGTTTTTAAAAGTGTTTGAGTAAAATTTTACGGGTCCTCCAAAATGAGGTTTCATACTGAAATTGGTTGAAACTCTGAAAAATTGGATGTGTTGAAAAACTAGTCTAAGTTGCTCTTAGAAAATTCTCACCATACATCATGGATTAATGATAAGAATTATCTGAGAGTATCATGTTATAGCTTGTTTACCTTTTCACATGGCCATGATCTCATATGCCTTTAAAAGTGCTTGAAGAAAAAGTTCCAAGTCCTCCAAACTGAGGTTTCAAACTAAAATTGGCTGAAACTCCAGCTGAAATAGTGAAACAAAAAATTGGCTAAGTATTGGAAAACTGGTCTAAAGCACCCTAGTAAAATGCTCGCCATATTTTGTAGGATACTGATAAAAAATATGTGAGGCCATCAGGATTTATTTTGCTGATGTGTGCATCTGGACATGGTCTCGGTTCCTCTAAAAGACGCATGAATACAAAGTTATGGGTCTTCCAAAACAAGGTTTTAGGTTGTTTTGCACCAATTCTATATAACTACCTGAGTGGCCTCTGTAAAATGTCTATTATTTCTTGTACGTGATGTATTAAAATTATTATGAAGGTACATTCAATTAGATTGTTGATTGGTGCATCTAACCATACTTTGGTTTATCCAAAAGGTGTCTGAAGATTAATATATTAGTCTGCCAATGTGCCTTTTGTCCTGATTTGTAGGGTTTCAGTGAAACTCTCTGTGTTAAAACCCGTTATAAAACGTGATTTTGAAATACATGCCAGAAGCTATTATTGTGCAGATAAATTTATATAATGGTATGGATCTATTCCTTGGTGCATTTTCCATATATTCATGGTTGTAATCCTCCATTCGATGATCACATGTGTGAGATATAAACTTGCTGAATTGAGAAAAAATAAAGAAAGCAAGATAATTTAGGCATTTCCAGAAAACGTTTTTCTGCATAATAAAAGAAAATATATATGCATGCATAGTCTATGAAGAATTAAAATAATGAAGCATTATGTAATAAACAAAATCAAATGTTGAAGAACTATATGACAAACAGCAATATAATAAACATAGATATGATAACAAAGTTTATTATTTGATAAGCAACAAGATAAATCTACAGAATTAGTTAAAATGAAGAATACTAACTACAAGAAAATAAACTAATTAAACAGAGAAGTAATCTTTTGTGAAAGGATGTGTTTTCTGAAGGAAACAAATGAAAAGGTGTGTTTGGTGAAAATGCATGATAAATAGAATTGAAAGGATGTGATTACTGAAAAGGTATGGTGATGTAAAGACATCAAAGAATTATTTAAACAAAATTTTGATGGGAAGAAGAGTGTCTTTGGAACCTAGATCTATGTAGCTACAGTAGAAAACAAAGACCAAAGAAGGAAAACCAGTGACAGGGTTGAAAACATAAAGAAGATCTAGAAGTCTGATGAAATCAAATTAGGGTGGTAGGGTGGTGCTAGGGAAGGCAACAATCCTACAGGGGTTCATATCCTCCTTGAAGTAGAAGATGGAAAATAGGGTGTCATTGCATCCTTGTATGTAGAAGCAGGAAAAAAAAATGTGGTGTTGTAGCATCCTTGTCTATTGTAGCAGGAAAAAACTGGGGTGTTGCATCCCTTTTGTGGTAGCAGATAAATAATTATGTAAAATTCATCTTATTAATGAGTTTCTATTTGTGTTTTTCTCTTTGAGGTTTCCATGATAAAAAAAATTGTGTCCTAAATTGTTTGATTCTTTCTGTGTCTTGTACTAATTATTTTAATAAAAGAAAAAAAATGAAATATTGATTCACCCCCCCTCCCTCTCAGTATTGTTGGATCATCCAACAACTGGTATTAGATCAGGTTTTTTCACCGCAATCTAACAAATGAAAGGAAGATCCTAATTATGACTACAATGGATTAGCGTGAAGGATTAGCTACCAAAATACCTCCACTGTACACAGGAATTAACTATGTATACTGGAGTGCAAGAATGAAGGTTCATATAATGTATCTCATATGGAAGGTTTGGAGAGCAGCTGCAAAAGAGTATAACATATCAGACAACCTACCTACAGACAAAGAGGAACTAGACCAATATGAGGCCAATGTGAAATCCCTGAATGCAATCTTAAGTGGATTAACAAATTCATTGTTTGTGAAAGTCATGCAATGCAAGACAGCCAAACAAGCTTGGGATAAGTTAAAAAAATGTCTATGAAGGAGCATCCAAAGTCAAACAATGGAAACTTCAGGCATACAAAGGACAGTTTGAAATCCTGAAAATGAAAGAGGAAGAAAATATTGCAAAATATATTCTAAGAGTAGATGAAATTTTCAATTCTATTAGAGACCTTGGAGGAGTATTAAAGGAGAGATAAGTAGTTGAAAAAGTATGAAGAACCCTTCTAGTGAAGTATGACTCAAATGTGTCCACTCTAGAAGAACGAGATGATCTTCAAAACGTGACAGTAGATTAACTACATGGGATCTTCATTGCCTATGAGATGAGAATAGGACAAAATGGACAATCAAAGAAGGAAGCAACATTTAAATCCTCAAAAGAGCCAAAAGATTTATCCAAGAACCAATCAGAAGACTCAGATGATGAAGAAGCTCTTTTCATCAAGAAACTTGAGAGAGGTACTAGCAATTACAAGGGAAATCTACCTCTAAAGTGCTTCAACTATGGAATATTTGGACACTTTGCTTCAAAATTTCCCTATCCTAAACAAGATGATAGTGATGAGAGAGAAGCATCAAAGAAGTTCAAAAAGAGAAAAGCAAGAAACAAGAAAAATTTCAATGAGAAGAAGAAGATCCTTTACACAATGGAAGATAGTGAAGATGAATACATAAGTGAAGATGAAGAAACGAAAAATTCTATTCATGGGAATAGAAACTCAAGCTCAATTTGGTGAATCGGATGAGGAAGGAGAGGTAGACCTAAAAGTTGAACTCATTAGTGCTCTTGAAGAACTTGCAAAATGTAGGAAAAAGAACAAATAGTCAAACCAAATCATTAGTAGTTTGAAGACCCAGCTTCAAGAGGCCAATAAGATTGAAGAGGACCAAGATTTTCAACTCAAAAGGAGAATACAAGAATATGGAAGGCTTGAAGAAGAGATTATGAAACTTAGGAAGAAGCTTAATAAAGAGTCTTTTTAGTCAAAATTTGAAAATAGTTCAAGGACTTTAGATGATATCTTGAGTAGTCAAAGACCATCAAGAGATAAATATGGATTAGGATATGACAATGAAAAGAAGTTAGAATGATCCTTATTCACAAACCAAGGTAGATATAAAAGAAGCTATGTTGATGCACTGAAAATTCTAAAGGAAGAAAGAAAGAAATATGCTTCATCCTCTCATGGTAAATATAGAACTAATGTGATGTCTAAAAGACAAATAACAAATAGATATCAGTAGATCTTTCTTGGTCATTTCTACTCTTGTAATAATTTTGGTCATAAAGCCCTAAATTACAAATCTTATGGAATGTTTGGTGACTACAAGAAGAATGCATATAGTAACAAACCAAAAGGAAGGAATCATAACTTTTTGCACCTCTTCAAAGATATGAAATAGATTCTTACAAATGAAATAACCATGGACCTATAGCAAGAGATTGTGAACTAATTACTCCTACAAATAAGACTGTTGCAAAAGAGTTTCAAGACAAAAAAAAAAAAAAAAAGGATTAGAAGAATAAGAACGAGGAGGAGAAATCCATGATTTCTCTATGTCTGATAGAAAAGAAAGATCTATGGAATATTGATAGTGTGTGTTCAAAACATATTATAAGAGACCCAAGCAATTTCATAGCCTAAGAAAAAATAATACGGGTAGATTCACATTTGGAGATAATATGTCTTCCAAAATAATTGCAAAGGTACAGCCTATATAAATAACAAGATCAAAGCTGAAAATGTGTTTCTAGTGTGTTGACGGGCGTAGATGACTATGCACGCAATGGGGGAGACAACCCAGACTGGGATCCTTAAGGCAGGCTCCAAGCTGTTTGGGATGGTTGTTCCCGACAAGTTTAAAGGCTCTATTAGCCTGAAGGTTTAACTGCATAAAAATCTAATAGATAGATCTAACACTACTGGTTATTTATCAGGTATGTATCTATGTCTATATAAATTAATAAATGTTATTAATTACAGTTTTAATCAACTAAGTTAAATCGGTTTATAAATATAGAAAAATAAATAACTGTTAACAAGCTTGATTATTAACAAAGATACATAATTTACATCTGTACATAAACAATAATGAAAAGAATAACCAGTATATAACATGAATATGAACATCTGTTTCCAATAGATTTTTTAACAAGATAATAAACAGAAAAATAAAGACAAAATATCCTAATCTACGTACTATCCTTATCAGGAGCAATATGGATACTGAAAATCAGATCTGCTAACAGGACTATCAATAATCTCGAAGATGTTCGAAATAAATTTAGAAATCACCAAAGATTATGCAATAGACGGGTAAACCACGTATATAACGATGGCAGTCACCAATTTACAACATGGTATTAATTAACAGATCAATATCAGCACAAGTCAATAGCCAAAACATAATACATTTGCACAATTTCATAAAAGAGATTATGACAAACATGCATAATATAGGAAAAACAGTAACAAGACTAAGGATAGCATACACATGTGTTAAGCATAAAACCGTAAACATATATATAATTTATCACCAGTTTAAGATTGTATCTGCCGACAGGAAGCTGTCTCCAGTTACAAAAGATCAAACTGCAGTCTTGTTATCTCTGTTCCCCCAAACTATCAACCCCATATCCCACCTGCTATCTCTCCTTAAATACATGTAATATTCAAAAACAAACAATCCTAAAAACTAGAGATAGCCAAGATCGAATCATCTAACCAATTTCCCTTAAAAATGACAAGTAAAACATGTCATTTTTCCACATAAGTGAAAACACCAAGAAATGGTAAGATTCGATCCATATAAATCGAGAGTCTCAACAACGAAACAACACCTAGAAAGTCCGATAGTCGTTTTTGTTTCCGATCATGTGGGGGATCATCCAAAAATAGACAGTCATCAGAACACGAATAGCAACCATATCGCCTGCAATAAACCAGATAACAAATAATAATATCAACACACAAATAGACATCGAAATGCCAAATGCTATATAGTAAACAAAAATAAAACAAATCAATACCTGTACAGAGGTAACCTGATCGTCAATCCATCAAAACTTCAAAATATGAAACTGATAGTAAATATACCCAAAGACATCACAATTTTACAGGCACATTGAAAACTTGGATATTCACACCACTCGACTGACTCGGTGATTTCCCCCTAAACTGCATAAGCGCAACCTGAGCATTAAGCTCCCGAAGCTTTTCCTCACTCTTATCATTCTCATTCTGTAACTTAAGAACCCTTCTAATCAGTTTGTTCTTATGGTTTTTCAGACGTACGAGATGCTTGTCACTCAAATCCACTTTCTCTTTTAACTTCAGATTATCGGCCTCCATTGAATCACGATTGGCTACAACTTCATTCATCCTTTCTTCCATCTTGCGTATTTTGTCTAAAAGATAATTAATGAATAGAGGATGCATCATATCCCCGACTTCACGAAGAACAGGTGAGTTTGCCTCTACAGACTTCGCTTTAAATGGACGATCAATAACATGCTCCTCTCGGGCGTTTCTTTCACACACAGGAGTGTCTTTGCCAATCACGGGAGGGCTCCCATCAACAAGGTTCGAAACGAACTCAGGCTGAACATTATTATCATTAACAGGTGGTTGAAGGTCTGTTTCTTCATCATCTAAAACCACAGTCTCAACCCGAACATTATCGGTCATGGGGGTTTCGACAGAATTACCTTTTTCCATGCTCCTGGTGAACCTACCTACCAACTTGGCTTTCGGTCCGTTTCATCCACGATTGCAAATTTTATCTGTAGTGTTTTGGGGCGTAATCGGTGACAGAGATGCAGACCTCCTTACACGCTTAGAAACCAGAGGGGTATCAATGCTTCTCGATGGGTTAGACACGAGATCTTTGCAAAGTTCAGGACTCATACGGCCAGGGTTAGACAGAGGTTTACATGAAGAAGGGACTGACACTGGACTAGGTCCTTTATGCTTGTTGCAATCCTCAGGGTTTTCAAACTGGCAATGGCAGAAAGAGTAAAAGCCATTGGACTCAACGAACTCATCCCAAGACCAATTCGAATTCTGAAGCTCCTTATCGATTAACATGCGGACTAAGCCATGGTGAAAAATACTATGACTAACATTCTTAGGACCCTTTTTAATGGCAGCAGACATCTTAAACAGACTTTGCAACAGATAGTAAGGTAAGTTCAAAGGAAAACCTATAAATGCAGACATGAGCCTAAGATGATAGACGTACGCTGAAGACAAGCGGCCTTCACAAGCCAGGTATCAATGGATCAAGTCGAGAACTGGACGCCACTCCTTTTTGAAGTACTTACGAGCTACTCCACTGCAAAGTGATACTTCTTGACTAGGGTCTTTTAGCAACTGGCGCCACTCAGTAATGTCCATCTTCTTGTATTTAAACCATCTCTCACTGGTCAATGACAAACCAGTGGCTACTGCCACTGATCGCTCATCTACCCGAAAACGAAGGTCACCTACTTCAGCCTGAAAATCAACCAGGGAGAAAGCGAAAACCCTTGTGACTTCGGGGTTTGAATCAAAGAATTTACTTATGAATGACATCCACCCAATAGCCTGAACCTTTGACGACAGCTGAGGGTTCGAATCCAGAAATGTCATTTCGCAGGGCTCAACCCTTACTACTGGTGCCATCACTGACTGCGTCAAGGCACGTAACCGCACACAAAACAAATACCACAGCTCGGCACCAGACAGCAAATTAGAGAACGAGCACTCCAGGTAAAGACTGAGCAAGAACAGGTAATGAAATTTCAACTTGTGATAAGCCGAATAAGCCATGCATAAATGCAGACTATACCCCTGCAAGTTCGGCATAAACGAAAGCATTATCGCTCAGAGAGGTAATCGATTAATGAGGAATGACGATCGAAGACTCTAGATAACTCATGTTATCATTATTTAACTGGAATTAATGATATGAGGCCCTTCGATGTACACAGAACAAGTGTTCCATTGACAGGAAGCCACGATGGAAGATAAGTACCGAGACTTAAACATGATGGACAGGGTTCAGTACTAGTGTCATGATAGCATATCGATTTTGCAACAGGTGTATCGGGGTGGAGGCGACGACATAATTTTGATATGACGATAAACCATAATACATATCCCCCTACCATAGATTCGACTTACCCTTCAAAGGTGGCAGATAATAGAACATCATTACAAACCATCAAATCGAAAATCGACTTTGCAATACATACCATATCATAATGATCAGCATAAACATTTGTGGTAATATCAACCATGGTTTGTGAACTTAGGATATGGCAGATATGGCATGTAAAACATTTGGCTTTCGTGCTCTATGTTTTTACCAAAATCATAGCGAACCGACCATTGATAATCATTAATCAACTCACAAATAAAATCGATAATAATGTGCCAAACCATACCAAAATCAACTATTGCAATATCGTGAGCTTATAAATAGTTATTGTAACGAAATCAATCAAAAAAAATAGATTTGTAATGTTTTGGATAAGATGCAAGACTAGGCTGACCAAAACAGATGTAAGAATCATTAATACTCATCCACCCAAAATAATAACTTCATAGTAGTGATTTCGCTAATCTAACATAATTCACAAAGGTTGTTTAAAAATATGGAATTTCACAGAATCAATAGCTCAACGAAGGCCACCCTTTCAGTAGCTTGATAATTCATTGGATTTGTCCCTTTAAAATTCGAACATTTCATCAAAACAAAATGGGATTTTGTTTGATGAAATATGTTTTTTAAAGGCTGTTGAGCAGGGGCATAACAGATGGCGACTTGCTGGGCGGAACAGTTATCTCTGTTCTTTGACCTGAAATCATGCAAGTAAAGAAATCAAATCCTTAATATGAGCCATTGTACAGAGAACACTATTTTAACATCTCAAACAGATTCAAGTATTTCACAGTTCTAAAAATTACCAAAAAATTACAGTTTCAGTCATTCATTTGATAAACATCAGGTTACTAATAAAAATCAGTCCTTAAAGAGTAAGACAGTAAAATGGCTTAGTCTTAAAGAATAAAATCTCAATACCACAAGCATGGCCCTACTGCCAGCAGGCATCCATAGCCTCGACAGGGTTGCTTCGAAACCCACAGAATGCCAATATCCCATCTGCTAGTTATAAATATACAATTCTGGTCAAGGTGAACTGTCACCATTATCTTCTTTTAATTTTATTACTCATGAAGGCCATGGTTCAGGCTTGGTAACCAGATAGTAACCATGTCAGTCACCAGTCTGCATTACATTAAAATGAACCGGCTCGTGATGAGACCTTTCACCCCTCAGAGTTTTCTGTCCAAGGGTCATTGCCCAGGCTTAGTGACCGGAGATGACAATGTTACTGGATGCAAACCTATGATCCTGAGCAGATCAGCTCGTTATGAGACCTTCTATCCTTCAGATTGTTTTTGCAAATGTTCCAGTCCATCCTTGTCCAGAACGTAATTATTGTTAATCTCAAATGAGATTATCTTAGCAGATAGGGAGGCAGATCTGATCCTCTTTACGAGAAGGAATGGCGTAAAATATTTAAATAGATAACTTTACCAAGTACTGCCTTAATCCCTTTGGGAAAATCTTTGCAGAGACTGATATAATTAATTAATATTAACATGGTTTAAGGCTTTCTGGTAAAATCTAGAACGATGAAAACACCATTCTCTGTTCCAGAAGTAAAACAGAATGACAGTTTCCAGGATAGTAATGTCTTCGTGCACGATTTACAGATCAATTACAGAGCTTGAAATCAGTCATCAGTTTGAGGTTTGATAAATTTATCAGGTTCACAACACACAAATAAAACAACAAATAAATCAAAAGGAAAACGAAATAAAATCCATCAAGCAAGCACACCACACAGGTATATACAAGATAATCCCTTGAGGGGGATTAGCAAAAATATCTCTTAATCAGGTGACCATTTACTAGAAGGTTGTCAATGTCACCTTCCAATGTTTGCAACCTGAAAGTGCTAGGACCAAGTTTTTCTGTAATAATAAATGGTCCCAGCCACAGGCATTGGAACTTCGTATGTTTTCCTTTATCTTCATGTTCCTTGTCCCATTTCAGGACTAAGTCACCTACTTCCAAATCCCGACTGACTGACTTTCTGAGATCAAACCAACGCTTCACAGTCTGCTGGTGTTTTTCAAACTTTTTCCTAGCCAACTCCCTATCTTCCTCCAGTTTATGCAAGGTGTTAATTCGATGCTCCATGGCAGAACATGGTGTCTCCTGCACTGACTGGGAAAGCTGTAAAGAGGGTAAGAACAAATGAGGAGGAAAAATAGCTTCCTTGCCATATACCAGGAAAAAGGGGGAGTTTCCTATAGCAGCTTTGGGAGTTACTCTATCAGCCCACAAGGCATTCGATAAGGCATTATGCCAATTCTTGTGATGATTTACCACCGTACGTTTCAGAATCTTGATTAAATTTTTATTAGAAGATTTAGCTAACCCATTACCTTGGGGATAATAATTAGCTGAATACTTTTATTTTATTCCCTTTTCCAATGCATATTCAGTTAATTTAACAGAAGAGAAATAAGTTGCATTGTCAAAAATCAGAGATTCAGGAACAGAGAATCTAGTGATAATAAAAGAATCAAGGAACGATGTCACCTGTTCCGAATTAACTACTCGCAACGGGATGGATTCAACCCATCTGGTGAAGTAGTATGTGGCTGTCAAAATGTATTTATGCTGCTGTGAAGAAGCTGGCATGATTGGGCCAACAATATCCAGTCCCCATTGCTGAAATGGGACTTCGATAATAACCAGCTGGAGGGGTAACGCTGCCTTCTTCAGTCTACCTCCTGCTCTCTGACATTCTTGGCACTTCCTGGTGAAAGCATATGCGTCTTTAAACAATGTGGGCCAGTAGTAACCAGCTTTAAGTATCTTATGGGCAGTGGTTTCTCCGCTAAAGTGTCCTCCGGCAGGTCCTGCATGTAGTTGAGATAACACATTATCAGCCTCATTTCTTTCTAGACAACGAAGGAGAACTCCTTCGAAATTCTTTCTAAACAAAATGTTATCAATAAGATGATAAGGGGAAGATCTCAATCTCAAAGCTCTTTTATTACGTGGGTCTAAATGTTCAGGGGCGTTCCCATGCAATAAGAAGAACTTAATATCGTCATACCAAGAATCAGGAGGAGTGGAGATTGGAAAAACTTCCCTTTCAAATAAAGAAGGTTCGCTAAAGAAGTGCAGATCTGGTTCAGAACTGTCCGCAGACCCAGCTGCTAGCTTTCAAAGTCCTTGTCCCCTGACAATCTTTAAAGGTTTTATTTCCAGGTCATATTCCTGAAGTGCTGTGACCCAATGTGCTCGTTTTTCACCAAGATCCTTCTGTACCAAGATATTTCTAACTGCAAAATATGGTACAATGACTTTGGTGTGGGACTTCAGCAAGTAAGGCCTGAAATGTTTAACAGATTTGAAAACAACGAAAGCTTGCTTGTCTACTTCTGGGTAATTTAATTCTGCACCGTTCAAACCAGAACTCGTAAAAGCGATAGGAGCTTCATTATTTTCCTAGTTTTTCTGTGTCAGAACAGCAGCATAAGAAGAATCAGAAGCAAACGTATACAAAATGAAAGGTTTGGAAAAATTTGGGCTAGTTAGAGTAGGAGCTTCAGCAATAGCTTTTAATATGTCATAAAAATATTGCTTCTCATCAGTAGACCATTTAAAATCAGCATCTTTTTTTATCATTTTCTGAAGCGGCCTAACAATTTCCGTGAACCCCGGAATAAATCTAGAAACAAAATTTATCTTTCCAAGAAACGACTGCATAGACTTTTTTGAGTGAGGCATCAAAATCTGTGATATAGCACGGGTACGTCCTGGGTCAATATTGATGCCTTGTTTAGAAACAACAAAACCCAGCAACTTACCTTCTGTGACTGAAAAGATATATTTCTTAGGATTTAGAGAAATCCCATACTTCCTACAATGCTCAAAAACTCTCTTGAGATGAGTTAAATGATCAATTCTGTTTTTTGAAAAGACAGTAATATCATCAAGATAAATAACAACAAACTTACCGATCAGACCTCTGAAGGTGATATCCATTGCCCTCTGAAATGTTGCTATGGCATTTATGAGACCAAATGGCATCTTCCTATATGCATAGGTTCCCCAGGGAGTCCTAAAAGTTGTTTTCAACTGGTCAACTTTGGATACTAACACTTGGTTGTACCCTGAAAAACCATCTAGTAGTGAAAACATTTCAGATACGGAGACCTGTTGCAAGATTTTCTCCATTGGAGGAACAGGATAATTGTCCTTATTTGAAACCTTATTCAGGTTTTGGAAGTCGACACATAACCTGATATCACCATTTTTCTTCCTCATGGGTACAAGATTTGCTACCCACTGTGCATGCCGAACCGGGAAAATTATTCTGGCGGCAAGGAGTTTATTCAACTCCTTCTTGACAGCTGGTTCTAGGCTAGGATGCATTTTCCTCAATTTTTGTTGAAAAGGCTTAGCCTCTGGTTTCATAGGAATGACATGTTGCATTATATTAGGGTCAAATGTTTTCAGGTCGTCATACGTCCATGCAAATATGTCTTTAAACTCATTGAAGAGTTTAATGAAGGCTTTTTTTTCCTGGGCAGTACATGTATTGCCCAGATTTACACATTGAGGGTTGTGCTCAGTTCCTAGATTTACAATGTCATATTGCATGATGGAGCTATTAGTTTTACAATTCCTTGCAGCTTTAAATTTATCCTTTAAGTCATAGAATTTCTCAAGTTTGAT
>LPNX010849138.1:270123-281343 GCA_001517045.1 Pseudotsuga menziesii
ATTGTGAGTCATTTCGTCAATGACCGCATCCTTAAAAGTATCCTTCAAAGTCAGAAAATCGATCAACTGCTCGTCGTTGTCGAAGACTCTCCAATTTGCTATGTTGTCAGGTATAGAAGGTTTGAAAAGAAATTCAACCGAGAAAGAATCAGTAAGCATTCTTTCAGATGGAATTAATCTTGAAGCAACATTAGCTAAAAGATCAGCTTCCTGATTTAGATAACGAGGGATGGAACTTATGTTAAATGCTTCAAATGCTAATAGTAAATTCCATACCTTTGCTTGATAGTTTCTCAGGTGCCCAGCAATGGAATGTATGGTGTTACGTACCTGTCTGACAATTATCTCAGAGTCCCCTAACACAACCAAAGCTTTGGCTCCCAGGTCAATTGCTTTTTTCAGCCCTTGAATTAGAGCTTCGTATTCAGCTACGTTGTTGGTGCATTCGAATTCTAACCTGTAGGCAATGAAATACCTTTTCCCATAGGGGTCTATCAGCAAGCAACCCGCACCAGCCCCTTCTTTTGACTTAGATCTGTCGAAATATAAAGACCAAAGACCATTGTTCAGATCTAAGTGTGCCGCATTTGGGGCTGAAATCTCATCTGTAATTTGCGAAAAATGGCAAATTTCAGACTGCTGTTCTGCACCTGTTATTGATGAAGTTTCAGCTTCAAAATCCACAAAGAAAGAATCTGCCATATAGTTGCCCATTATGGTATCGGTGAATAATACCAGTTCATTCGAATCATCCAATTCGGTGACGGTATGTTTCATGTAGCGTTCCCGATCAATTCTGATTTTATTAGGGCGACCATTATGAGATATCCATAAGTGTGACCAATAAGTAGCAAAATATCCCTTCAGTTTCTCAGACCAATCTCTGCTGAGAAATAGACCATATGCTTCTGAGATGTCTGCTACGATTATATCAATAATAAAATGGACTTGGGGATTCGAAGCTAACCTTATCAGCACCTCTTTCAACTTACCTATTACTTTTACGTTTGAACGATCAAGCTGCACAATACTTGTATCACAAGGCACAGGGACAGCATTAAGTTTTTTACATACAGAGTAAGGCATTACATTCTTGGAGGCCCCTGAGTCTATCATGCAGTTATGTACTTTACGATTGCATATTTCAAACGTAAGTAAAAAAGGTGGAGTTGAAGAATCATATTTCTTGCCTATGGATGATGCATTTACTGAAGATTTTGTTGGGTTATATTTAGTGTTAGCAGGGCTGTTTTGACTTGAAGAAGTTTTTCCACTTTTAGTTGGAGAGACCCCTTGCATCATTTTATCCCTAATCACTGGTAACTTAAGTAGTTCATAGATAGAGATATTGGCCCTGATTTTCTTTAAATCTTCAATCAGATCGTATTCTAAATCAAGAGAGGGTGCAGTTTTACTATTTACAGATTGAGTTTTTGTTTGTGCAGCTAAACTGTTATCTGTAGCAGCTGTAGAAGGTTCCCCTAAGGGTTGATCTTTCTTGCTTCTAGTGTTATACTGATGCTGGTTTACATTGACAACACCTACATCTTTGTCATCAGTCAATTCCGAAGTATCCCAGAAATGGCCGATAACTTGAGGAGGTTTATCTTCCGTATCATTATCTTTATCTTGGGTGCCTTCAGAACTTTGTCCTGAAGATTGAGTTTAATTTTCAGATGATGTTTCTAGACCTGAAACTAGCAGCTTGAGGAAACTGTTAATTTCTTCAACACTATTAGCTTCAGCTGGTGGAGTTTGTCTAGGAGCTGTATTCGGGAAAGGCCTTCTGAAAGGTTGCCTAGGTGGTTCTTTAGGAGGAGTATTTTCAGAAGTGCCTTTCTTTAAATCAATGATTTCATTAGACAGTTTTTTAATAACTCTATGTAGGCTATCTAGGTCTAATGAATCCTGACTTTTTTTCTCAGGGTTTGTGTTCTTGGTAGGACTGTCAGTATTCTTGCGAGAAGAAGATGCAGCATCTGTGTCTACTCCAGGATTTTTCTTTATGGTAGACATATCTTTCTCAACCTTAATTGCTTCTTCAAAGTTTTCAACGAGGGTAAGTTTGGCCTTTTGCCTGACAAACATTTCCATTGACACAGGCAAGGCTGATGTGTAAAATTCAACGGTGACATCCTCAGCTGGTCTTGAAGCAGAAGGGATCCTATTTCTTAGAGTAAGGAATCACTGGTTGAAATCTTTGACCTTTTCCTTGGATTCCATGCGAATTCTAGACAGTTCTAGCACCAAGGCTACTGGAGTCTTGTCATCTCCAAATTTGTTCATGAAAGTGAGGTCGAATTCATTCCAGCTGGTAATGGAACCAGCTGTAAGTGAAAAGTACCACGTTGATGCTTTTCCCTCAAATGTATAAGGGAAAAGCCGACAGACCACATCTTCATGTTCAACATCCAGGAGTCGAACTGCCAACATAAACTTCTTGACATGATCTTCCGCTGGCTCTTTCAACTTAGGGTTGAACTTAGGCAGTAATTTCTCAGGATGTTTAGGTAAAGGGTTTTGAACACCTGGGACAGCCACTGCATCCTGAGCTAGCCATGGCATATTAGCATTTGGTTTTGGGGGGTTTGCACCTGCCATGTTCCTTGGAGTTGGAGGCAGTGAAGGTGGTGTTTGAAGAACACGAGGAGGCGAATGAGGCGGTGATGGTGGTTGACCAGATCCTCCTGAAGCGAGTGAACCTGGAGAAGAGGAAGGCTGGTTGGTGCCTGTTAGAGATTGTTGTATGTGAAGATCAGGAAGGGCACCTGAAGGCTGCTCTTGTTCTCCCGAAGCAGATTCAGGATGACGAGTACGAGGACGGGTAATCTGCGGAAGAGGTAATTCAGTGGGCTGGCGCCCAGTGAGATTTGAATAAGCCCTTGTTAAAATTATACGAGATTCGTTTATGGCTTTCTCGTACTGTTCGATTTCTTCAGGTAGGTGAATACCAGGAGAGTTGAACTGAGAGATCAGATTTCGAACAGAGTCGCTCACTGGGGTTTCATTCACTTGTGATGAACAGTGAGAGCGTGGTTGTGCAGTTGACTATATTTGAAGGGTGATAGGCTGATTAACTTTGTTTACAGGGTTGTCTTCATTAGCCATTTGCCTAGGCTGGCCCTCCTTCTAGCGCCATTGTTGACGGGCGTAGATGACTATGCACATAACGGGGGAGACAACCCAAACCGGGATCCTTAAGGCAAGCTCCAAGCTGTTTGGGATGGTTGTTCCTGACAGGTTTAAAGGCTCTGTTAGCCTGAAGGTTTAACTGCATAAAAATATAATAGATAGATCTAACACTACTGTTTATTTATCAGGTATGTATCTATGTCTATACAAATTAATAAATGTTATTAATTACAGTTTTAATCAACTAAGTTAAATCAGTTTATAAATATAGAAAAATAAATAACTGTTAACAAGCTTGATTATTAACAAAGATACATAATTTACATCTATACATAATCAATAATGAAAAGAATAACCAGTATATAACATGAATATGAACATCTGTTTCCAATAGATTTTTTAACAAGATAATAAACAGAAAAATAAAGACAAAATATCCTAATCTACGTACTATCCTGATCAGGAGCAATATGGATACTAAAAATCAGATCTGCTAACAGGACTATCAATAATCTCGAAGATGTTCGAAATAAATTTAGAAATCACCAAAGATTATGCAATAGATGGGTAAACCACATATATAACGATGACAGTCACCAATTTACAACATGGTATTAATTAACAGATCAATATCAACACAAGTCAATAGCCAAAACATAATACATTTGCACAATTTCATAAAAGAGATTATGACAAACATGCATAATATAGGAAAAATAGTAACAAGACTAAGGATAGCATACACATGTGTTAAGCATAAAACCGTAAACATATATATAATTTATCACCAGTTTAAGATTGTATCTGCTGACAGGAAGCTATCTCCAGTTACAAAAGATCAAACGGCAGTCTTGTTATCTCTGTTCCCCCAAACTATCGACCCCATATCCCACCTGCTATCTCTCCTTAAATACATGTAATATTAAAAAACAAACAGTCCTAAAAACTAGAGATAGCCAAGATCGAATCATCTAACCAATTTCCCTTTAAAATGACAAGTAAAACATGTCATTTTTCCACATAAGTGAAAACACCAAGAAATGGTAAGATTCGATCCATATAAATTGAGAGTCTCAACAACGAAACAACACCTGGAAAGTCCGATAGTCATTTTTGTTTCCGATCATGTGGGGGATCATCCAAAAATAGACAGTCATCAAAACACGAACATCAACCATATCACATGTAATAAACCAGATAACAAATAATAATATCAACACACAAATAGACATCGAAATGCCAAATGCTATATAGTAAATAGAAATAAAACAAATCAATACCTGTATAGAGGTAACCTGATCCTCAATCCATCAAAAATTCAAAATATGAAACTGATAGTAAATATACCTAAAGACATCACAATTTTACAGACACATTGAAAACTTGGATATTCACACCACTCGACAGACTCGACGATTGCCCCCTAAACTGCATAAGCTCAACCTGAGCATTAAGCTCCCGAAGCTTTTCCTCATTCTTATCATTCTCACTCTGTAACTTAAGAACCCTTCTAATCAGTTTGTTCTTATGGTTTTTCAGACGTACGAGATGCTTGTCACTCAAATCCACTTTCTCTTTTAACTTCAGATTATTGGCCTCCATCGAATCACGATTGGCTACAACTTCATTCATCCTTTCTTCCATCTTGCGTATTTTGTCTAAAAGACAATTAATGAACAGAGGATGCATCATATCCCTGACTTCACGAAGAACAGGCGATTTTCTCTCTACAGACTTCGCTTTAAATGGATGATCAATAACATGCTCCTCTTGGGCGTTTCTTTCACACACAGGAGTGTCTTTGCCAATCACGGGAGGGCTCCCATCAACAAGGTTCAAAATGAACTCAGGCTGAACATTATTATCATTAACAGGTGGTTGAAGGTCTGTTTCTTCATCATCTAAAACCACAGTCTCAACCCGAACATTATCGGTCATGGGGGTTTCGACAGAATTACCTTTTGCCATGCTCCTGGTGAACCTACCTACCAACTTGGCTTTCGGTCCGTTTCGTCCACGATTGCAAATTTTATCTGTATTGTTTTGGGGCATAATCGGTGACAGAGATGCATACCTCCTTACACGCTTAGAAACCAGAGGGGTATCAACGCTTCTCGGTGGGTTAGACATAGGATCTTTGCAAAGTTCAGGACTCATACAGCCAAGGTTAGACAAAGGTTTATGTGAAGAAGGGACTGACACTAGACTAGGTCCTTTATGCTTGTTGCAATCCTCAGGGTTTTCAAACTGGCAATGGTAGAAAGAGGAAAATCCATTGGACTCGACGAACTCATCCTAGGACCGATTCGACTTCTGAAGCTCCTTATCGATTAACATGCGGACTAAGCCATGGTGAAAAAGACTATGACTAACATTCTTAGGACCCTTTTTAATGGTAGCAAACATCTTAAACAGACTTTGCAACAGATAGTA
Organism: Pseudotsuga menziesii; assembly: GCA_001517045.1. Classification (NCBI taxonomy): domain Eukaryota; kingdom Viridiplantae; phylum Streptophyta; class Pinopsida; order Pinales; family Pinaceae; genus Pseudotsuga; species Pseudotsuga menziesii. The sequence continues at coordinate 275,689 of LPNX010849138.1, forward strand.
AGGTAAGTTCAAAGGAAAACCTATAAATGCAGACATGAGCCTGAGATGATAGACGTACACTGAAGACAAGCGGCCTTCACAAGTCAGGTATCGGTGGATCAAGTCGAGAACAGGATGCCACTCCTTTTTGAAGTACTTACGAGCTACTCCACTGCGAAATGATACTTCTTGACCAGGGTCTTTTAGCAACTGGCGCCACTCAGTAATGTCCATCTTCTTTTATTTAAACCATCTCTCACCGGTCAGTGATAGACCAGTGGCTACCGCCACTAATCGCTCGTCTACCCGAAAACGAAGGTCGCCTACTTCAGCCTGAAAATCAACCAGGGAGAAAGAAAAAACCCTTGTGACTTCGGGGTTCGAATTAGAGAATTTACTTATGAACAGCATCCACCCAATAGCCTGAACCTTTGCTGACAGCTGAGGGTTCGAATCCAGAAATGTCATTTCGCAGGGCTCAACCCTTACTACTGGCGCCATCACTGACTGTGTCAAGGTACGTAACCGCACACAAAACAAATACCACAGCTCGGCACCAGACAACAAATTAGAGAACGAGCACTCCGGGTAAAGACTGAGCAAGAACAGGTAATGAAACTTCACCTTATGATAAGCCGAATAAGCCATGCATAAACGCAGACTATACCCCTGCAAGTTCGGCATAAACAAAAGCGTTATCGCTCAGAGAGGTAATTGATTAATGAGGAATGACGGTCGAAGACTCCAGATAACTCATGTTATCATTACTTAACTGGCATTAATGATATGAGGCCCTTCGTTGTACACAGAACAAGTGTTCCATTGACAGGCAGCCACGATGGAAGATAAGTACCGAGACTTAAACGTGATGGACAAGGTTCAGTACTAGTGTCATGATAGCATATCGATTTCGCAACAGGTGTATCAGGGTGGAGGTGACGACATAATTTTGATCTGACGATAAACCATAATACATATCCCCCTACCATAGATTCGACTTACCCTTCAAAGGTGGCGGATAATAGAACATCATTACAAACCATCAAATAGAAAATCGACTTTGCAATACATACCATATCATAATGATCGGCATAAACATTTGTGGTAATATCAACCATGGTTTATGAACTTAGGATATGGCGGATATGGCACGTAAAACATTTGGCTTTCGTGCTCTAGGTTTTTACCAAAATCATAGCGAACCGACCATTGATAATCATTAATCAACTCACAAATAAAATCGATAATAATGTGCCAAACCATACCAAAATCAACTATTGCAATATCGTGAGCTTATAAATAGTTATAGTAACAAAATCAATAAAAAAAATAGATTTGTAATGTTTTGGATAAGATGCAAGACTAGGCTGACCAAAACAGATGTAAGAATCATTAATACTCATCCACCCAAAATAATAACTTCATAGTAGTGATTTCGCTAATCTAACATAATTCACAAAGGTTGTTTAAAAATATGGAATTTCACAGAATCAGTAGCTCAACGAAGGCCACCCTTTCAGTAGCTTGATAATTCATTGGATTTGTCCCTTTAAAATTCGAACATTTCATCAAAACAAAATGGGATTTTGTTTGATGAAATATGTTTTTTAAAGGCTGTTGAGCAGGGGCACAACATAGTGGAATACCTAAAGCCTAATATTCTTAGTGTAAATCAAACATGTGATCAAGGTCACATCTGCACTTTTGACTCAGAGAAATGTAAAATTAGAAAAGAAAAAAAAAAGACTCAGGAAGATTTGTTGGGACTGCTATAAGAAATTCAAGTAATGTGTACATCCTAGATAATGAAGATCAATGCTACATGAGTATGATTGATTAAAGTTGGCTATGGAACAGAAGGGTGGTGCACTTGAAATTTGATAATATTATAAAAGTGAGTAAGAAGGAACTTGTGAAATACTTTCCAAAACTTGTGAAACCTCTAAACATAGTTTGTAAACATTGTCAACATGGGAGGCAAACTAAATCCAGCTTCAAAGTAAAACAACATATGACCTTACATCCTTTGGAAACGGTTCACACTGATATTTGTGGACCAACAAGAACTAAAAACTTGCAAGAAGAATACTATTTAATGTTGTTCGTAGATGATTATACAATGATGACTTGGGTTACATTTCTCAAAGAAAAATTAGAATATTTTTAGAAGTTTAAAAATTTTAAAGCAAAATTTGAGAATGAAACAAGTTTGAAAATCAAGTGTCTAAGGCCAGATAATAAAGCTGAATTCACTTCAAATGAATTCAATGAATTTTAAGAAACCCATGGAATTAAAAGATAGTTTTCAGCTCCAAATAATCCTCAACAAAATGGTGTTGTGGAAAGAAAAAAAGGACAGTCCAAGAATCTACCCAAACTATGCTAAATGAAGCCAAAATTTATGATGTGTATTGGAGAGAAGAAGTATATACAGTTGTTTATATACTTAAAAAAGGACAAGTCAGAGTTAGCAATGACAAAACCCCTTACCAACTATGGTATGCAAGACCTGCCTCAGTCCACAACTTGATACAAGGGAGTCCGAGGGATCATGGCCAGCATAAGATCAAGAGGAGTATGAGGCTCTTGCTAAATGTCATGGCAATACTATACAACGGACTCCCACACCCTAAAGGGGGAAACATCGACATGGGCACCAAATGCAAATAAGGTGCTAACTAGGGTACCCATGTAAGGTGAGGCTCTACCACTCATATCATGCCACTTCTATAGAAGCAAGAAGGTTCCGTGACATAATAGAGTGGGTTCATACCTAAGGATATAGTGACATGGTCATAAGGTCATGCAAAATGCAAACGGTGGTGAACCTAACCTATATGCCAGTGTAGAAGTAATACCTGTGATAGGCATGAATGGTCTCTGGTCATAAAAGAAGCATCCAACAGACAACTTCAGACCCAAGGAAGACCCAACCACACTCAAAACCCACCCAGCAACTTCCCACAACATCAGACTCACCAAAAGGGAGGATGTACGCGACTGTATAAAGAACAGCTGCGTATGTACACGTCTTTTGGCCAAACATCCACGTATGTATGCGACTGTTGTCCAAAAACCCATGTATATAGAGAAGGCAGTGGTAAAAAGAAGGTCAAGGCCAAACCAATAAAGGGGAGTGTCAATGGACAAACATACTATAACATGCGACACAGAAATAGAAAGAAACCAAGAGCAAGTCAATAATATCAAGCCCATTATGCCCGCAAACCCCCAAATAAAAACAAGGAACATCCCTAGCGGAGTCGCCAATTCTGTTACGGAGAGAAATTCCTATGGCTTGGGGTACCACAACAGATAGCTAGACTCCAGAAATCAATCTTTCCCGATATGCAATAGAAATAAAATATCTAACACTAAAGGATCGAACCTCATACCTTATTCCGGACGGTTGAAGTAGATCCCCATTGAGCTTTCCAATCTTCAGCTTGAATTGATGTAATACTTCCTCAACAACAAGTAAACAATACAAGCATACTATATTTCATGGTGTTAGATCTATTCTACCATATATAATCAATAATGTAAAATCATTTGACATATTCCAATGGATACAATATTCATTCAAATACACATTACTGGACAGGAAAAGATATTTCTATTAATATGAATCAGAGATTACAAGTGACAACCACTGACGGCACGTCTACGAACCGGGAAAACTGAATCCCCCACTTGGGCCTCCACCACCTCAATCCTCCATCACTTCGATAGCAAGCTCACTAGCAAAAGGCAAGCTTGGGAAGAACACAATAGTGCTCCAAGGGACAAAGGGATGCAGACTCAAGCATAAGTTCTGGAAACAATGGACTATAGTTTCGTTACTCTCAATTCTCTCTTATCTCTATCCTGCTTTCAATGTCTCAAAGGGTTCCTTATATAGATTTTCAAAGGGATACTGAAAGGTCGAATCCGTACGATCTCAAGGCATATGGAAGGCCAGGAGTCATATGAGTCGAATCCAAGTCAAGGAACGCTCCAAAAGGATTTGGATTATGCACACATCCCAATGTACGCGACTATAGAGGGAATATCTCCGTATATACACAGTTATCGGGGAAAAAGCCGCGTATATCACTTTTCTTATGTTTTTAGGGATGGTCAAGGGTACATCAAAAGACAAAAAGTGGTCCATAGGGGCTAATGAGTCTGCAGCGAGACAGGGGAAGGCCATACAATGTGTGATTCACCTAGTGTGGTGAAATCCACTATAACAGATGCCCCCTAATGTATGATATCAGAGGAGTTATACGATGGCTGAAATACATTATAAGTCCATCCCAGAAGTGAAGTGATGAAGGTACCCAAATGGAAGACCAGCCACCCAATCAGCATAGTACAATAATACAACTCTGCATATAACTGCAAATACATATAGCAGTCCCAGATACATAAGAGTACAATGGCCATGAATAGGCATGAAACATGATAACACATATGTGGTCATCGCCACATACAATATACATAGATCAGAATCTCCATGATGAAGATATACAAAGGACCATGATCTCCACAAAGGCTGAAGATATATAATAGATCAAAATCTCCATAATGGCTGGAAATGTCTGATATATACTGGAACAAGTCACGAGAGATGAAATCTCATGAACACTGGCACGATCAAGGAGGTAGCATATAATGGATGCCACCAATCTGGAAGGTCTTCTATACACACTGCTATGAGTACATGTCCTACTATGCGAATAGAGGTGTTGAGGTCGAACATAGTAGTCCATTGTCTGATTACCGGTCATTGATGTATACCATTAACAGACGCGAGATCACCCACCAATAATGAAAATGGGAATCAAGGTACTAGAGTGCAAACTAACAAGTGTGAATAAATGTGTTGAGGTCGAACATTTGAGAGAATCCATCGAGCAGGGGACATTGATGTATTCCCAAAACTGTTGATGGTGAGAGAACCTGCCACTGATGACTGCAAGTCTCAAGGCACTCAAAATGACTCTAGACTCCAATCCCAGAATAAATGATCTGAAGTCGATGGGATGAAATCCATTGGAAGGAGGGCATTAGGGCATCCCCCATCATCCAACACGAGGTACTCAGCAAGGTTGTATAATGTGGAAGGACTCGATCATAAGGTGTACAAACCAGTAGCTGTACCGGGAATGGCCAACATGCAAAGTCAAGATAACTGAGGAATGGCCGACTCAGGTTTCAACTTCCTTCAAACAAGAGCATAACGGCGTATGGTGACTGAATGAAGGCAGCATAGACTCGATATACAAACTGGGACATCTCTATGACGCAGGAGGCATCAACAGAGGCTCCATAGGGAGTGGAAGCATAACCAGTCGGTGGAGATAAAACTCAGATAAACGAGTACAGCTCCTAAAGTCAAACTATAACCCAACCAATGGATGTCATATACAGTGCTCTGTTCGAAGGCGACACGACTCGACAGCTGCCAAAGATAATATATTTTCTTGTCCGGATTTTTGGTTTTTTGATTTTTTTGGTCTTTTTCAATTTTTTGAAAAGCTTGAAAAAAGAATAAACTATCTTTATAGTTACAAACTAGGAGGAGACGAGTATCATGAGGGAAAACAAACTAGTTCCAAGCAGTGGAACATACCTATGCTCAATGCAAGGATACATGTGTAGGATATTGACACTCGGGGGAAAATCCCCTCC
>LPNX010849138.1:283111-304881 GCA_001517045.1 Pseudotsuga menziesii
GTGTACAAACCAGTAGCTGTACCGGGAATGGCCGACATGCAAAGTCAAGATAACTGAGGAATGGCCGACTCAGGTTTCCACTTCCTTCGAACAAGAGCATAATGGCGTATGGTGACTGAATGAAGGCAGCACAGACTCGATATACAAACTGGGACATCTCTATGACGCAGGAGGCATCAACAGAGGCTCCATAGGGAGTGGAAGCATAACCAGTCGGTGGAGATAAAACTCAGATAAACGAGTACAGCTCCTAAAGTCAAACTATAACCCAACCAATTGATGTCATATACAGTGCTCTGTTCGAAGGCGACACGACTCGACAGCTTCCAAAGATAATATATTTTCTTGTCCGGCTTTTTGGTTTTTTGATTTTTTTGGTCTTTTTCAATTTTTTGAAAAGCTTGAAAAAAGAATAAACTATCTTTATAGTTACAAACTAGGAGGAGACGAGTGTCATGAGGGAAAACAAACTAGTTCCAAGCAGTGGAACATACCTATGCTCAATGCAAGGATACATGTGTAGGATATTGACACTCGGGGGAAAATCCCCTCCTGGTAAAAAGGGAATCAAGCTGCGAAGGATATAAAGAAAGGCTCTGCATGGCTAGACATGAGACAAGCTCGGGCTATATGGCTGAAACGCAATGTCAGGGGAGCCGGCATAAAGCTCAATAAGACAGGAAAAGCTTATGATAATGCATCCAAAACTTGATACAAGGGAGTGCGGGGGATCATGGCCAGCATAAGATCAAGAGGAGTATGAGGCTCTTGCTAAATGTCATGGCAATACTATACAACGGACTCCCACACCCTAAAGGGGGAAACATCGGCATGGGAACCAAATGCAAATAAGGTGCTAACTAGGGTACCCATGTAAGGTGAGGCTCTACCACTCATATCATGCCACTTCTATAGCAGCAAGAAGGTTCCGTGACATAATAGAGTGGGTTCGTACCTAAGGATATAGTGACATGGTCATAAGGTCATGCAAAATGCAAACGGTGGTGAACCTAACCTATATGCCAGTGTAGACGTAATACCTGTGATAGGCATGAACGGTCTCTGGTCATAAAAGAAGCATCGAACAGACAACTTCAGACCCAAGGAAGACCCAACCACACTCACAACCCACCCAGCAACTTCCCACAACATCAGACTCACCAAAAGGGAGGACGTATGCGACTGTATAAAGAACAGTTGCGTATGTACACGCATTTTGGCCAAACATCCACGTATGTATGTGACTGTTGTCCAAAAACCCATGTATACAGAGAAGGCAGTGGTAAAAAGAAGGTCAAGGCCAAACCAATAAAGGGGAGTGTCAATGGACAAACATACTATAACATGCGACACAGAAATAGAAAGAAACCAAGAGCAAGTCAATAATATCAAGCCCATTGTGCCCGCAAACCCCCAAATAAAAACAAGGAACATCCCTAGCGGAGTCGCCAATTCTGTTACGGAGAGAAATTCCTATGGCTTGGGGTACCACAACAGACAGCTAGACTCCAGAAATCAATCTTTCCCGATATGCAATAGAAATAAAATATCTAACACTAAAGGATCGAACCTCGTACCTTATTCCGGACGGTTGAAGTAGATCCCCGTTGAGCTTTCCAATCTTCAGCTTGAATTGATGTAATACTTCCTCAACAACAAGTAAACAATACAAGGATACTATATTTCATGGTGTTAGATCTATTCTAGCATATATAATCAATAATGTAAAATCATTTGACATATTCCAATGGATACAATATTCATTCAAATACACATTACTGGACAGGAAAAGATATTTCTATTAATATGAATCAGAGATTACAAGTGACAACCACTGACGACACGTCTACGAACCGGGAAAACTAAATCCCCCACTTGGGCCTCCACCACCTCAATCCTCCATCACTTCGATAGCAAGCTCACTAGCAAAAGGCAAGCTTGGGAAGAACACAACAGTGCTCCAAGGGACAAAGGGATGCAGACTCAAGCATAAGTTCTGGCAACAATGGACTATAGTTTCATTACTCTCAATTCTCTCTTATCTCTATCCTGCTTTCAATGTCTCAAAGGGTTCCTTATATAGATTTTCAAAGGGATACTGAAAGGTCGAATCCGTGTGATCTCAAGGCATATGGAAGGCCAGGAGTCATATGAGTCGGATTCAAGTCAAGGAACGCTCCAAAAGCATTTGTATTATGTACACATCCCGATGTACGCGACTATAGAGGGAATATCCACGTATGTACGTGGTTATCGGGGAAAAATCCGTGTATATCACTTTTCTTATGTTTTTAGGGATGGTCAAGAGTACATCAAAAGACAAAAAGTGGTCCATAGGGGCTAATGAGTTTGCAGCGGGACAGGGGAAGGCCATACAATGTGTGATTCACCTAGTGTGGTGAAATCCGCTATAACAAAGTCTCAAGTTTGAAAAACTTGAAAATATGTTGCTGCAATCTTCATCTCTGTGAGGTAGTGAAGCAGCATGCATGGTGTGCTATGCACAGGTATTCTGGGGCCTGGCATGCAGACTTCTCCTTCTTCTCCAAAAATGATGATGGGAGGAAGGAGGAATGTAACCTTTATCTCTTGATGAATGAAGAGGTGTATGATCATATCCATTCTTCTGAATGTAGTAAGACTGAGCCCTTGCCATATTGCATCTTACAGGAAGTCTATTGCATCTCCCTGAAGGAGGTAAAATAGCATGACATAAGGCAAGAGTCTTTCCTTTCTAAGTGTCAGGTGAGTTTCCAGTCATCTTCCTAGCTTCCAGTTTGGAAGTAGGGACTGAATCTAGATCTGAGTCACCCTGAATATCAAGGTCATAAACTGATATAGATGGATCTGCAATACTAGTAGAAGCTGTAAAAGAAGTAGATGCAATGATTTTACCTTCCCTTCCAGGTGGCTACTGAGAGTGCACTGGTTCTGAAGGAGGCATGAAATGTGAGAACTCATATGCTTTTGAAGCATGATTTGCAGTACCCTTTGCTATGATGCTCCCAGTAGACATATCTATGATCTCCACTGAGTCGGGACCAAATATCACTCGCTTTGGAGATCCAGTATGGCTCATCTGATAGACAGATAATAGGTTTGAAGCTAGGGAGGGAACAAATAGCACATCTTTGAACCTTCCATGTTCAAGTTGGATAGAACCCTTCCCCTTTGTTTTGACTTTACTCTTATTTCCCATTTGAATACTAGGACCATCAAAGGACTGAAAAGAAGAGAATGTTTCTCTGGATGCAGCCATATGGTTGGAAGCTCTAGAATCAATGAGGAAGACAGGTGCTAATGTGCAACAAGCCTTCAGTGCATGTCCTTTCCTTTGGTATTCTTCTTCTTCTTCTTCAGATTCTTCCTTCCTTGTGCTAGCAGGTACAGAAATGTTGTTGTTTTTCAAGAGAAGAACCATTTCATCAAGTTGTCTTCTCCTACAGGAGCTTTCTGAATGGAAGCCCCTTCCACAGTAAGAGCAGAGGACCTTGCCTTTTCCATTATTCTTGCTTCGAACCTGAAGGTTCTTTTGACTGCTCTTTCTTCACAGGGGACTCATCTCTTTGCTTCCCTTTGTCATCAGCTACCTTATCTCCTCTTGCAACTAGAGCTAGATCTTTGGTAGATCAAATGATCCCCATTTGGATCAATTTATCATTCTCAGAAATAAGAGATTGGATGAAAGCATTAAGAGTGCGTATCTTCCAATTTGGAGTAGTGAACCTTACTATTTGGAAGGTGGATACAAAGATTGAGTAGTCTGAATTGAGCTTTGTGAGAATAGCAAGGATGAGCTGATCTTCATCCTTCTCCACTTTGCATTGCTTCAACAGATATATCATATTCTTGAACTTTGTGAAGAATTAATTCAGAGATTCGAAGTTGGATGGATTGAGAGTAATCAGATCATTTTCTAGCTGATGGATCCTCATCTCATCATGCTTATCAAATAAGGAGGAAATCTTGTCCCAAACCAGTTTGGGAGTATTCAATTCTAGGATGTGGAACCAAATATATTTAGAGACTGAGAGGAGCAAGTGTCCATGGGATTCATCAAACTTGTTCATGTACTTAGCTTTGTCTTTATCTGAATCTGGCTCTTCCTCTACTTCTTCTATGAGTCTGAAGAGCCCTTTGGTGTGGAGCATTACCACCATGTATGAGTTCCACTGGTGATAGTTGAAGGGAGTGAGAGGCTCTATTGAATGAGCCATTTCGAATGTAGTAGGAACAACTGAGCTGCTATAGTGAATGCAGTGAGAAGAAAGGGCTACTTGTAGAGAATGCTGTAAGAAAAGCTGATAACCTATCAAACAATCAAACATACAAAGTAAGGTCGACAGTATACACTTTTGGAATTTCCTTCACACCCAGCATAGTTGATCAAGAAAGCTTGATCAACAATTTCTTAACTTGGGATATTAAGTGGTAAATTCTCCGCTTCTGGTGCAGTACTGGAAAGAGAAATTTGCCAAAAAAAAGTGATCCAGCTGGAGATCTGAGGAGGAGAGGAGTCTTGTCCACCCAGGCTCTGATACCATGTAAATTTGAGGGCATAGATCTGTAAAAAAATACACAAATCACAAAGTGGATCTCACAATTTACTCAGCAATTGAAGAATGAAACAGTGCAAAAAAGGCTTGCAGCTGTGAATGCTTTCATTAATCAAAAAGTAATCCAATGATAATTACAATGAATTAAAATGTCTTTAATAGCCACATGAAATTCGAATCCACATGAGGAAATTTGAATTGATAGACTCTACTTGACTGTAGGTAACTAAGACCTTGTCTAAATCACTATCGAACGACTCAGTAGTTAACTGACCTTGTCTAAACCATAACCGGAGTTCATCGGAGATCTAAAACACAACTCAAGTGTTACATTCAGTGTTGACTAAGGTTAACTGATTGTGGTAGGTGAGAAATGTGCCCCACATGTGTGCATCCAAGTAAACCTAGCGCTAACTGAATGTAGAGGACTAGAACTGAATGTAACTGACTCCTAACTTAGCTTGACTAGTCATTAACTGAAGTGAACTGACCTTGGTTGGTTTCGGCACTCCCAGTGGATTCCTAAATTGTAGGGATTGGTCTAGGAGGCTCCTAAACTGATGCAATCAAGTGCAATCGGTGGCAGTGAGCCTCAATTAGTGTTCCCCACACTTTAGTAACTGAAACATGTGCCCTAATTAGGTCAAGTGGACCCAATGGTGTTAATGACTATAAATAAACTAGATGGACTCCTGATTTAGACATGACTCCCAATTTAGACATATGACCAAATTTGGACAAGGGAGGATTAATAATCTTAACAGCAACGGAGGATGGAGCTCCGTTTTGATTAACGGGGAAGTTCCTGATATTTTGGTTCCGCTACGGCAAAATGGTTCTCAAGTCTAAGCCCGCTATGGTGGCTATATTTTCCTCTTTTATGTTGTTTGACTGTCGAGAGCCGCAATGAAGGGGTTCTCTTATTTTTTACTATCATCGAGTCGATTCCATCTGCCGTGTCGGAGGAGAGTTTAGTTCCTTGCCGCAACGGCGGGCGCACTTATGGTTTTTTTTTCGGAAGGTTTCCATTTCTTTAAGACCCATCGTTGCGGAATTCATTCCCTATGTGTTGTCACTATGGCGGAGGAATTTCCTCTTCAGTGGCCTAATTCTTTTGAGTCCCGCTTTGGAAGAGATCTTTTAGGATCGAAGCCGCTATGGCGGTTTGCATCCTGTTTGCTCGCTGATTTGATTCTGATGACAGAGACGCAATGAGAATGTGGACACATTGTTAAGTTTTGACCTGGTGATTGCAGATGAGTCGTATTGATTGGGTCGTCATTATCGGGGTCGTTCCCATGTGAACTTATCATTTCCAGCCCGATGCACTTACCTTTGGCGCCAATGGTGTTTTCTCACTCGTGTGATTTTTTAATGCCACTCCGAGTGTTTTACCCTCGGATACCTATTTATTCACTGAGTGTAAATGGGTTTTACCATTTCTTTTATTATGAAGGTTGGAAGTTGTTTGCACATTTTACCCCATTAGGAGCGTCTGTGTCACCTATGGAGTTCACATGGCATCTTTGCCGAGCATTCTTCAACCGTGTGTCTAGCCTTCCTCCTGCCAGGTAGGTTTCATTCACTTGCTTCTATTGGTTGGTTTACTTGAGCTACGAGTTTCCATTCGTTGGTACATTGTGCAGGGGTAGGTTAGGTATTTGGCCTCTACTAGGTTTAAGAGGGGTTTTTCCTCATGCATATTTTTAGATTTTGTCTTATCCATATTTTTATCTTGCCCTGGTCGCCCCACCTGCCCGTAGAGACTCACCAGTTTAGTCAAAGGATTTTTTCCATGAGACCTATTAGAATATGAGGAATCTCTAGAATCCTAAGGTTCTTGTCGGCATGGAGCAGACCCATTGCTCATTTTCGAGCGTTGGTAGTCACATCATCTTAAGAAAACTATGGGGGTTTCAGAGCTTTATGTTTCGGCCACAGGATGTTAAACACAAATATGGTGGATTTAGGGCACTGTCGCTCTGAGTGCTGAAGGGCGTGTTGGGCCATGGACCTTCAGATTTTGTGGCCATAGTGCGGAAAATACCCATAGTAGTTGAGACCGTGTTTTTCTTTCCTAGGGTTTTGTGGCTGAGTTTTCCCAGATCCAGAGTTTTAGTGTCGAGCCTTGAACCGTTGATCATTATTGTTGTCTTGACCTAATGGCCGAGTATATCAAGTTATTTCAAGATACTGATGATTGTTTAGATAGTCTGTATAGCAAATATTATGATCCATCAGTTCTATTGTTTCATTTAATGCATAGATTCATTTTATAATATAACACTAAGACATTTTGGTTGTTGTAGTTAACGCTCACACCTGACAGTATGACAAAGAAAGGGAAGAACAAGCCCAATATTGTTGAATATAATTCAGATTCAGAAATTGTCGAATTTGCGCCCATGAAAAGGGTAGAAATATTTTATGAGTATACGAAGACCATAACTAGAGCTGAACCTGATTTCAAGTGGGGTCAGATATTCCACATGTTGAAGGAAACGAAGGTCCCGAAGGCGGGGTTTGAAGACCTATCCTTGTATGAAAATATATTGCGATCTAGGATCACTAAGGTGGCTACAAGACCTTAAATTATTCCATGTGCAGAAGTCATTGGGTGGATCTTTCCAAGAGTAGATACCACAAGGATGATTATAAATGATGAGGAGAATAAGGGAGTGGCATATTTTGCACCTGCGTTTATATCAACCGCCTACATATTACCAGAAAAGGAAACCAATGTGACAACAGAATGGGTTAAAATCCTAAAGCTTGATTATACAGCCATAGTAAAGATCATGGTGGCTGAGGGAAAGATTATTTAACACAAACAATATGGAGAGTATGAGACTACTCATCTTCGAAATCCTTTCAGAATAATAGCACTAATGTTGAACAAACTCTAAGGTACAGCTGATGGGAAATTTTATAATTTTGGTTGGATCACACTTATGTACTATGTAGCCATGGAAGGAAGAATTTTTAATTGGGCATATATGGTTTCCAAGAACTTGGCCAAATCCATCAAAGCAGCTCAGGAAGGCTTGCAGTAAAGGAAATCAAAATTTTACATGTCTTCTTTTCTAATAGACTACATACTCTACCGTCATAGGTTCAAGAAACTCAACTACGTGTGGAAAGGGGGAAAATCCCCTATATGCACAACATACCAGATATTGGGGGCTCATAAGTATCATAGCCATTACCAGCTAATATGTGAAGAATTTTTGAGACCCCTGTATCAGCTGATTTTCCTGGAAGAGTGTCCATGCTTATCTGAGGGAACTTTAGAATCCATCAAGGAATATGGAGATTACTTTTTCTCCCAAGAAGGTACATATCTAAGGATGTATGGGGGAACCAAAGCCCCCTCATTTCTGCCCAAATACGCAACTGATTACATAGTGCACAAGGAAGCGGTTAGGCAAGTTTTTTTGGATGGTTTTGGGAATTATTTGTTTGATTTGAAGAAGGTTGTGTTCCCATCAGTACCATTCGATGTGGGAAGCTACAAGTTTTCCAAGGTTAAGGGAGATTTGGAATTCATCAAGGAACTGGAGAACTTCCATTTCGAAGAAAAGATCTTTCATCGAAATGACTCCCAAGGTAAGGTGGTAGCTCATAAGCTGAATTTTGAATATACATACTATGTAGACAAGGAGGAACAAGTATACAGTAATGTTTATAGCATGGCTACTTTGAACAATCATTTGAAAGGGAAGACCTCTAGAGTTAAAGGGAGCAGCAGCAGCAATCCAAAACCGGAAGAGAAAGAGGAAGAAGATGCAAAGAAGGCCAAGGAGGAGAGTGCTTGGAGATTGGAAATAGGAGAAAAGAAACTCTTAGTTGAGGAAAAATAGCAAGAAGAAGAAGAATAAGTTTCCAGGGAAGAAAAGAGAAAGAAAGAAGAAGTCATCCAAGGTAAGATTGCTAAGCTAGAAAAGGCCATAGCTCAGGAAGCTTTGAATCCAAGACTAGAAGGACAAGACCTAGAACACTGCACTGAAGAACAAAGTAAGGAAAATGAAGAAGATCTAGGAGGTGAAGACCAAGAGCAGAGCCCTTCCTGAGATAACCCAGAAGACCCCTCATCCACTTCAGGAACCATACTTACAGGAGGCCATCTTCGCATTGTTAAAATGGGGTTAGTACCATTTCCCCATCCAAAGAGTATGATGTGGCATGTCTAGAGGATGTACAGTTCAATCCCAAAACAAAGTTGATCGTTTGGAGAACAGAAAAGACTCTGAAAAGGGGAGACCCACCACCGGTCACCACAGTCACAGAGAGAACAGTTGTGAAAAATGTTGAAGATAATCCGAAGAAAATGGCTTCCATGGGAATTGCATCTGCATATGCAAATGCTCATAATATTTCCAAACTCACAGAGACCCTTGAGCAATTTAAGGGAAAAATGGCCGAGATGAAAGTGGTTTTGAAGAAAGAGGAAAGAGTCTGCAAAGAATCCAAGAGAAAGTATGAAGATAATATCTCATACTATGAAAAGTTGCAGTAAGATTACCAAATTCTGGGAGAAGAACGGGACACTTTGAAGCAGTCTAACATGAACCTGATTAAGGAAAAAGGGGAGTTGGAAAATAAAATTGCAAAGTTGGAAACACAGAAGTCTATGGCTAAACAGAAGGTAGGACAATATGAAGCCCAAGTGGTAGCACTAGAGGCTCAAAATAGCTCATTGGAGGTGTTGTTGAAAGTAGAAAATGAACAAAGAACAAACATATCACCTTTTACAAAGCATTCTCTTATGCTTAGGAGCAAAATATATCAGATGCAGGTCCAGATCATAGAGGAAGTTTTGAAGGTCAGGAAAGTAGAAGCTCAATTTGAAGAAATCTCATTTATAGCTTCTCAATTCAGAGATAAGACTTAGAATGTCATGGAAATCATTCAAGGAATATTGACATGGTTGGAAACAACCAAGGATCCCCCAGCAAATACACCAGTCAAAGATTTGGAGAGAATGCAGCTTGAATACGAACTGATAGGTTTTGGTAATAAAGTTGCTGAGAAGTTGGTAGAGGCAGTCAAGAAAACTAAGGACCAATGCATGGATTTTTGTGAGAAGGTAATTACAACTCACAACAAGTGCCAAAAATCCTCCAAGAAAAGGTTAGATGAGCTTCCTACACATGAAGAACATTTGAAACAATTGCATGCTAGATTGCAGGAAGATGACTTGGGCATACGACTAATTAAAAGCTTGGACAAAAAGGTGCTCAAAAGTGTAATTGCTTAAGCAATAGTAAACATTTGTCAGTTGGAAGATCAGCTCCAAGAACTTCCATCTAGAATGGCTAACATAAAGGCTCAGGTTTCCAAGCACGAAGTCACTGTCAGATTTTTGGAGCCATCAAACTTTGAGAAAATTGTTACGGATGCTATGGGATGGAAGTAGTTTATTGATGAGTTAGTCGGCTCCACTTGAATTGTTTTGTCTTATTGACACATGGGAACCCTATTTTGTAATATTTAGATTTTTGTCTTAATTAGCAAGCACGCTAGATGACAAATCCTTTTGTAACCGAATTGTAAAGGAAGCCCAAAGGGAAAGGAGATCAAAGGTTATTTGGAAATGTATAAGTATAGGTAAAATTGAATGAGAAAGGACTTTTCTAGATTTATTATGTGAAACACTTATTGTAAAAGGAATTATTTCTAATTATAATAAATAAGATAGAATTTTCTGCTGGAGAAGGAGCTGTTGAGTTTCAAATGCATGTTGTGTGGATGGCTAGATAGAACTATTTCTGTGTTGGTTGGCTATGCAATTAGTGAGATCGTTCTAACTCTGAACTATTTCTTAGTAGTGAATGATTTCATTTCCTTGTTTTGAATCTTGTGCAACAAATGAGTGATGAATGTTTAAATAAAAAATGAGCTATCTCTATGTGGATCTTTCTATTGTTTTCTGTGTATAATGAATTATATCGGCTATCTGTAAGATTCTATATGCATGGAATACAGTACATTACTCATATGAATTATCATCTTGCTCCCTAGGGGTAGGTTAGTTAGTATTAAATAGGTTTATTTTAGCTGTTATTTGTTTTCTGTGATTCACGAACAAAGGAGATAAGATGGGAGGTAAGAACCTATGCATCACATTGTGAACCCTTTGCTTCCTAATCAAGCTACATTTAAATTTAGGCACTTGCATATCATTATAAAACATAAAATAAAATACACATAAACGGTGGATCAAGACGCAACTAGTAAAATAGATTTAAACCATTACTTAACCCTATGGTAGCCAGATCGTAAACCGAATGGATTCCCCATACCAAACAATAAGCAAACTAATTGGGAGTGGTTATTGGGGAGAATCCCTACTGTCGGTACCTGGGATTTTCCAGGCATCAACACTATGATGAGGTTGTAAAGGAATATGATGATGTTCTAGTCCTCTCATGAATTTATTGTTGAAATTTGACACCATTCTATAAAAGTATGGAAATTCGCTGAAACTCTGGCTTAAACTCTGAAAAATTGACTGTGTTGAAATCTAGTCTAAGTTCCTCTAGGAAAATTCTCGCCATGTATCATGGATTAATTATAAAAATTATCTAAGAGTATAAGGCTGTAGCTTGTTGAATTGTGCACATGACCATGATCTCATATTGTTTTAAAAGTACTTGAGGAAAAAGTTATGGTTCCTCCAAAATAGGGTTTCAGACTGAAATTGCCTGAAACTCGAAAAATTTGGCTAAGTGTTGAAAAACTAGTCTAAGTTGCTCTTAGAAAATTCCCTCCATACATCATGGATTAATGACATGTGAACACAACCATGATCTCATATTGCTTTAAAATTTCTTGAATAAAAAGTTACAGGTCTTCCAAAATGAGGTTTCAGACTAAAAATGGTTGAAACTCTAGCCGAAACACTGAAATGAAAAATTGGCTAAGTATTGGAAAATTGTTCTAAAGCACCCTAGTAAAATGCTTGCCATATTTTTAGGATGTTGATAAAAAATATGTGAGGCCATAATAATTTAGTTTTTTGATGTGTGCATCTGACCATGGTCTTAATTCCTTTAAAATGCGCTTGAAGACAAAGTTATGGGTCTACCAAAAGAGGGTTTCAGGTTGTTTTGCACCAGTTCTGTAAAACTGCCTAAGTGGCCTCTGTAAAATGTCTGCTATTTCTTGTACGTGAGGGATTAAATTATTCTGAAGGTACAGTCATTTAGTTTGTTGATTGGTTCATCTAACCACATATTTGGTTGGTCCAAAAGGTTTCTGAAGATTAATATATTAATGTTCCAAAAATTCCTTCTAGCATGATTTGCATTGTTTCAGTAAAATTGTGTTAAAACCATATATAAAAGGCCATTTTGAAATACATGCCAAAAGTTGTGATTGTGCAGATCAATTTTTATAATGGTATGGATCTATTCCTTGGTGAAATTTTCATCTATTCATGGTCTTAATCCTCCATTCGGTGATCACATGTGTGAGATAAAAACCTACTAAATTGAGAAAAAATACGGAAAGCAAGATAATTCAAGCATTTCCAGAAAACGTTTTTCTGCATAATAAAAGAAAAAATATATGCCTGCAAAGCCTATGAAAGAGTTAAAATAATGAAGCATTATGTAATAAACAGAATTAAAATGTTGAAGCACTATATGACAAACAGAAATATAATAAACAGAGATATGATAACAAAGTTTATTATTTAATAAGCAACAAGATAAATCTACAAAATTAGTTTAAAATGAAGAATACTAACTACAGGAAAATAAAATAATTAAACAGAGAAGTAATATTTTGTGAAAGGATGTGTTTTCTGTAGGACACAATAATGAAAAGGTATGTTTGGTGAAAAGGCATGATAAACAGAATTGAAAGGATGTGATTATTGAAAAGGTATGATGATGTAAAGACATGAAAGAAGTATTTAAATAGAAGTTCGAATGGGAAGAAGAGTGCTATGTAATACAGATCTATGTAGCAACAATAGAAGACAGATACCAACGAAGGAAAACTAGTGACAGGGTTGAAAACATAAAGAAGATCTGGAAGTATGATGAAATCAAATTAGGGTGGCAGGGTGGTGTTAGGGAAGGAAGCAAGCTTACAGGGAGTCGTAGCCTCCTTCAAGAAGAAGCTGAAAAATAGGGTGTCATTGCATCCTTTTATGTAGCAGTAGGAAAAATAACTAGGATGTTGTATCATCCTGCTCTGTTGCAGCTTGAAAAAACTAGGGTGTTGTTGCATCCCTTCCGTGGTAGCAGATAAACAATTTTGTAAAATTCATCTTATTAATGAGTTTGAATTTGTGGCTTTCTCTTTGAGGTTTCCACAATAAAAATTATGTGTCCTAAATTTTTTTATTCTTTGTGTGTCTTATACTAATGATTTTAACAAAAGAAAAAGAAGTCAATACTGATTCACCCCCCCCCCTCCCTCTCAGTATTCTTGGATAATCCAATAGGTTCCTCNGCCTCCTATAATAAAATAATGATAAACTCTTGTATCTATCCTAGAGAAGAATCAACAAATCAAAATACCCCAACTACCTTGTTGTGAACCAACCCAGTTCACACACGATTTATCCAAGGGCAAGTAAAAATAACCCATAATGAATAAAAATAAATATATAATGAGTAATATGAAGATGATATTTTACAATGAGACTATGCCAAATATATAGAGAACTTAGGGAACATATGGTGACTATCCATGAACGAATTCATCCCTCACCAATTAATAACTATTTATTATTATTATCTATGATTATTAATACTTAATATATATATATATATATATATATTACATTACCCTCCTCTTCAGAAATGTTTTGTCCTCAAAGCATAATGATGAAGAAGATTTACGTCTTTAATTTTGCTTCTAATGTCATCATATCATTCTATGTTTTAGCGTAGTTGATGATACGAAATGATATGAACCTCTGAGTGTTGAACAAAAGTTTAGAACCATAAAAATATCAGACCATCCTAATTCAATTATTTGTGGAACATTGTACTTCCATTATATTTATTTGTGTTGGTATTAATATTTTTTGTTAGTTTGTTCTCGGCCTAAGGGATATTGATACTCTGATTGTTTAAGATATCTTCTTTTACGATTTGGATGTCGATAAAGAGTTCTTGTAACATTATTTTCTCTTATCATGCTTGTGATTTTTTCTAGGTTTAACTTTGGTGTATAGCTTTCTTCATGCCTTGATGTTGTTTGGTTAAATGATAAAAATCTATTAGTGCATACACCTAGAGTTCCCATCATTTGTACTCCAACATCTCTATATTTTTTTTCTTCAACTAGATGGACATATTTTTGAGCTATGATGTGGATTGGATCTGTATTTGTTCCCTTTTCCATAGTTTGGACTTATACTCTTGAAGGTTTTGATGCCTCCTTTTGGATTTTCTCTAACTTCTTTTCCAACAAATTTTATCATTCTTAAGCTTCTCGTATGTTTCTTCTCATGCCTTCTCGTCATCATTTAACTTCTTGATATGTTCCATCAAATATTGAATATGATTTTTAAGGTGGGAAATCTCTTCTTCCTTTTCTAATAATTTCTCCTTGATATCTTCGTTAGCTTGTTCCAACTTCCAATTATTCTTTAATTTCTTGATTTGTGTGACTAAAATGTTATTATGATTTCTCAATTAGAATAGCTCATCATTATTGTTTGATATTGTTTTATTGATCCTTGCAATATCTAACTTGTGAGAAATTTTAATGTCGTTATTATGTTGTTTAGCTCTATAGTTTGTGTTGAAGCTAGCTTAAATGTGACTCTTAGGATTGTTTGTACTTTTGGATTTGCACAATTTCCTTATCTTTGTCCATGAGGGGTATGTTTAAACGCTTTAATTCCCCTTCTAAAACTTTATATCTTTCATATGGTGATTCTTGATATATATTTTGTGACGATGGAACTTTCACTATTAAGTCATGTATTGTTATTTTCTTCTCATGGAAGAAGGTCATGAGTTTATTTATTGTATTGAAGGTGAATGCACCGGTGTTTCTAGCAAGTTAGAACCAAACATTATGTCAATAATTATGTCATATACAAGTACAATGGTGAATTAAGATGCAAAAGTATAATTATTGATCTGTAAGTCATTCATTTGTTTGATCTTTGTTTCACTCCTTCTCTATACTTGATTTTAGAACTCGTAGTTAATTAGGAACATAAATATTAATAAAATTTTCTTTATTAGTTGGACAAATAACGATGACAATAAGGCTTCCATAGAATATGACATTGACTTTTAGCATCTCCATAGGGAATTTCAATGGAACATTGGAAAATATGTTTTCTCATTAGTAGAACATGTCTCTTCCATTTTGGCCCTTTGTTTCTTTTTTTGAAAATAATTTAATTTTATGTGCCCCTTTTATTTCCTAATGAAAATAAAAATTTATTATTATTTAAAAAATAATAACTATTATTATAAAAATAAAAAATGTATTATTATATAGTTTGAATAGCTTTTCTTTGAAGTGGAAGGTTTTAGGGTTTTAAACCCTAGGTGAAAGTGTGAAGGAGCGAGTGATAGTGAAATTTCAGGTTTTGAAATATAATGATAATTAGTAGTAGTAATATTATTATTATTAGTATTATATATTTTTAGAATTGGTGGATGCAAATGGACATGGAGGTTGGTAATTTGATAGGAATTCGTTTGAGTGGGAAGGAATTGTAAAGGGAGGTGTTGTGGATGGGTTGTCATGGGCGAAAGGAAGGGAGGTAAAGAGTGCAAGGAAATATATTGCACTGGTGAAGAGTGTGAGTAGTGGGGTTTTGGTAGGGTGCAATGCATAGGATTTCTCGAAGAAATCTAGTGTGGGTTGGTCAGAGTGTGGAGAAAATGTCTATAATAGGGGTGAGCAGAGGTGCAGGATTAGGAATGGGAGCAACACAAATGGCATGGGGTAATGGAGAGAGGAGGAGTGGTGTGATGAGGAGGAGGGAAACTAGTATAGCTGGTGTAGGGATAGGAGAGAGAAGGGGAAGTGCTATTGTGGGGCATGAATTGGGAGAGGAATGGGAAAGGTGCAAGTTGAGATTTGGGGGAGGAATAACGTGCTGGTGCGAGTTGGGAGGAGAGTCGGTTATGCAGTGGTAAGGAGGTGCATTGTGGTGAGGAGGATTGTAGGGATAAGTGATAATAAGAAGGGACTAGAGGAGTAGCGGATTAACGTAGAGGTGATGGGTAGGGAGGATGGCGTGGGGTAGAGTGGAGGCGTAGTGATGGAGGAGAGTCGCAAAGTGGAGGATATGTGATGTAGAGGAGAGATATGTGGTGGGAGGGGTGCAGTAAAGTAGTCTGGGGTAGGATTACTGCAGGTGGAATGGAGAATTGAAGCAATGGACGAGGAGTGTTCAGAGAAGATGAAGGGTGACAATTTGGAAGAGGCATGAAAGGAGCAGCGTGTAGTCTAGGGATTGTTTTTCTTCAATAAGGATCTGATTTTAAAAATGATTAAAATGGTCAAAATCCTAGATGTGGTCAAAGACCCAATTTTAGAGAAACTATGAAATTGATGGATAAAATATGGCGTTCGGGTAAGCTTTCAGAAGGTAATGGAAAATGGCCAAAAATCAACATAAGTTCTCAAGAAAAGAGCTCTAATACAAATTTTTTGAACCATCCTGGTTCTCACACAAGTTATCCAAAGGACAAGTAAAAATCATCCATAATGGATAAAAATAAATATATAACGAGTAATATGAAGATGAGATTTTACAATGAGAGTGTGAAAAATATATATAGAACCTAGGGCACATATGGTGACCATCCATGAAAGGATGCATCCCTTAACAGCTAATAACTATTATTGTTGTTGTTATTATTATTATTATTATTATGAATGTTACATACCTCAACCAAATTATGCAATAAATGAAGTGGTAAAAGCTACATGTACAAGTCTCCAAGATAGAAAGAGTAGTGTACCTTCATTAATTAAGGAACAAATGCCAAGTCAAAACCAAATGTGTAGGCTTCAAGAGAATACATCTCTAAGGCAATCCATGCATTTTAGCTATATGGTTTGACCTTCTAAATCTATTTCAAACCAAACAACCTTAGTCATAAATGAATACAACAAATCCAATGTAGACAATATCATTATAAATGTGTGGCCATAAAGTTTGCATTCCTCTATACGAAACATGTTTAGGATCTCACTTCATACTTACCCTACCCAAGGAATATATCCATTGGTATTTTCCAAACCTAAAAACCCAATAAGTAATGCATCGTGCCAATTTCCTTCATATCAAACTCCACTTCCATATATTCTTTGCTCCCAACAATGAGATTCTCTTAACAATGTAAGGAACAAGTCATTTACGTACAACAACAAAATAAGGACATTCTCCCAACAAATATATAATATAAGTTAGGATCTTCTTCACTTTTGGTGCAACCACTATGAAAATACCCATGGATCCAAGAATACCATGCTCCCTCGGTGCTTGCTTGAGTCCATACAATGCATTTATAAACCTATAAACATGGGACTCCCTCCCACTAATATAAAATCCCTGAGTCTTATCTATGTACACTTATTCCTTAATTATCTCCATGAGGGAATTTGTCTTCACATCCATCTAATGTATCCTTTGTCCTATAATGAAAACTAAAGACATAAAAACTATAATGGAATTGTACCTAGCAACTTGAGAAAAAATATCCTTGTAGTCTACTCCTTTCTAAGAGAACCTTGTTTCTAGAAACCTTGCTTTGTACTTCTCTATGTTGCCATTTTCTGCATGCATTATTTTGTAGAGTCACCTAGAACTCATTATTGATTTCCGCTCCAATCTTGAAAATATGTCCCAAATCATCATTCTTCATAATGGAGGTGTAATCCACTATGGAATCCCTCCAAAGTAGTCGGTATTATACCCCTTGAAAAATGAAAGAATTGGAATCTATGATGTTTCTCATCAACACCATGTAGTTCAAAAATTTCTTCGAATGTGTTATCTCCCTAGAGGTGCTCCCAAGGGACTCAACATGCTCTCAATCATCCCTCAATGTTTTAATAAACCATCGAGGTATTCTAGTAGAATTGGTATCATTTGGTGGCTCCTTGTCTATTCCATAAGGATAAGACCCTATACTATTAGTCACAAGTGACCTTGGCTCAACTTTCATATCTTCCTTCTCCTCATCCTCTATCACTGGAATAGGCTCACGAGACATCTTGTATGAAAATTATTTCTCAAAATTTACATCCATGATTATGACTATGATTCTTTCTTTGGTTTGGAATAAATACCCTATAGGCCTTTGAAGTCACAGTTATTGTTAGAAGGATCCAAATTGGTCCTCTTTTCTACTGCCACATAGATATAAATTGGAAAACCAAATATACGGAAATTACTCACCATTTGCTTCATACCAATAATTTCCTCCTATAATGTCTTGTCCTCTAATATATTGTGAGGACATGTGTTCTGAGTTTATACTATTATGTTCCATTATTTTGGCCAAAGGAACACCACCAAGTCCAAGTCCTAGTAATGTATTATGGCCTTAGTAGACCTTATGAATGATCAATTATTATGCTATACAACCCCATTATGGCATGGATTCTACGAAAAAATAAACTCCCTCTTGATTCATGCATCCTTGCAAAAAACCATGAACTCTTTTGAGATATACTCATCACCATTGTTCAATATCAAAACTTTGATTTTCTTCGATTCCTAATTTTTTACTAGAAATTTGAACTAGTGAAACTTAATAAAGACCTCATCCTTGGAATTTAGGAATTAGATCTATGTATTGTGAGAGAAGTCATCAATGACTGAAACATAGTATATGCTTCTTAAAATTGATGTTGTTGACATCAATACACATACATTAGAATGCATTAGGTCTAGAATCCCCAAAGACTTATCCTCACTACTTGGGAAAGAATCCTTGACATGCTTGCTAAGCATGCACTCTCTACATACATCCAACTTCTCAATGTAATACTATAGAAGAACTATAACTATCTCCCTCAAAATAGGCAAAAACGCTATTATGTAGGTGCCCCATCCTCTTGTGCCACAAGTTGCACAAGTTATTTATGTTATGAATAGACGATCGGATAAGTTGAGTATGCAACCTATATAAGTTTCCTTCCCTAAGATCAATAACTTTCGTTTATTATGGGATACAATCCTTTGGTTGAATGAGGACTTTGTATCTCTTGAACTCTACTAGAAATCCCTTATCTTCCATAACCAAAATTGAAAGCATATTTTTCCTGAGACCTAGAATAAACAACATATCATCAAAGTATAATGAGTTACTTGACTGGAGTTAGAAGGGAATAGTACCAATTCCTACTACTATATACTTGGCGTCATCACCAAGCTTTCCCTTGACTCCTACGTTGTGCTATTTTAGAATTGAAAATAAATCTTGGGATAATGCCATATGCCTAGATGCTCCAATGTCCACACACTAAGAATTCCTTGAAATTGTTCTAGTAAAAAGGAAAGATACCATTAAAAAATCATTCTCAAACTTGGAGGAAAAATTGTTTGTTTGAATTTTAGAAAAGGTTGTTGTACGTTACTTTTGTTTCTTCCCTTTACCCTTCTTCTTGTCTGGAAATTGTGTTGCATAATCACCATGCTTATAACATATGAAGCACTTGATTTTACTCAAGTCCTTCTTCCCTTACTACAAGGTTGAATCTTCACCCTTTCCCTTACTGTTGAGAGGGCCTCTTAGGCCTCCTAAATGTAATCATACTCATTTAATATGATATAATCTAAGTGCATAAATATATAAATATATGTGTAAATGGATAAATATGCCTAAATGAGCACTTGATTAGTTGGAATGGGTGTAACTTCTCCAACCATCCCTATGTATGTATAAATACCTATCATGATGAATAAAAAAGTGGTTGCATGTCCTTCATATATATTTCTATTGATGATTGATGGCTACGTATATGTGTTTAATGGTGTAGTATCTTCTTGAATGTTGTGCTAAATCCTTGCTTTTCAACACTTGGTGCTATTGCCACTCTCATTTTATATAGGTGACAACAGTAACAAATGGAAGTGGTTCAAACTTGAATGAGTTAAGGAAAGAAAAAAAATTGTAACAAATGGGAGTGGTTCAAACCTAAAAAGAAAGAAAACCGCAAGAAAAAGATCGAATATGCTTGACGAAGAACTATTAAATACTTCTCACATGACTTGTTACATTCATGGATTAAAATAATAATGATGTTGCTCGTAAGGTTTCTTGGTATTTGAATATATTAGTAGGAATTTTTTTACATATATGAGAAACAAGATCATGATAAGAACCTGCAAGATTGAAAATTTTATGTTCATGGATTAAAGAAAATGTTTTGCTCATCGGAGCATAAAATATAAAATGTGAAAATAGTTTGCACAAAGATGTTGTCAAATGTTTATGATTCCACCATTCGAATAGATTTGATTGGGTATTGAACGTTTTTCGAGTAAATTTGAGGAACTAAATCATCATCAACCAGAAGAGCTAACCAATATTGTGAGCCTACCATGCAAAGAAATGTTGGAGACATTTACCTTCATACTCACTCCTTCGGTCAAATTGGCCTAGTTAAACCACTATCCTAAGTTTAATTGACATCAGTGGAGCATTAATTNGCTTTTTGACAGATTTCTCCATGGAAAGTGAGCAATATCTCAAAATTCTAGCATTGCACCAGAAGCCAAGGCTTACAACTCAATATCCCAAGTAAAGAACTTGTTGATCAAGCTTGCTTGATTGACTATGCTGGGTGTGATGAAAGCCTAGAATGTGCAGTCTGTCCGACCTTACGGTGCCCCCTTTGTTTTGATTTGTAGGTCTTAACAGGTACAACTTCGAATGGACTCATCAATCCCTCCTCTCACCCCATTCACAAGCTATTCGGAATGGAAGTTGAAGATGATTGCATATCTCAAGAGACGAGGTCTCTATGAGGTGTCTATTGGAATTGGAAGAGAGACTTATGAGAATGAGAATGACTGGCTAAATGACAGTGACAGAGCTTTTGTATCAATAGCTTTGGCCCTTGATGATAGCTTGTACTTTTTTATTGGTTCTACTGAATACCCAAAGGATCTCTGGACAAAATTGGACAGAACCTATGGCAAGCACAATGAGGATCATAATATTACTTTGGAGATCATGGCCAGCACCACAAGAGTTCTTCACTCAAAACTCTCAGCCTCTACTCTCTTTGATGAAGTTGTTCAAGATGAAGATGAAGCAGAATCTTCTACACATTCAATTCGAATTGAAGAAAGTCTCCATGAAGTGACTCCTTCTCCTGATGCTCCGGAAGTTCATGAGATCTCTGATATCTCATATTCTCATATTGCTGAAACAGAAGAAGACATTCGAATCTCTGATATTGAAGAAAAATACTGCTGCTCTTCCATGCAAACATTCACTGGTGATTTTCCTTTGAATTCTGTGCAAAATTTACCAGTAATTACTTCCGAAAGTGAGGAGAAATTTGAATTTTCTTCCTCTAATGTTGCTGATGGTGTGCAAATATGTGATACCTTGGATATTTTGGAAGAAATATCATATTACCAGAGTGATCCATTCACTCCCCATGATCTAGATGTTCCAACAAATTCCTGCAGGATTGCATGCACCAAAATTCAAAATTTTGAAGAAGAAGAAAACTGTGCATCTACCGTCTCGATTGACCATAATTTTGGATCTGATATGAACCTTATTGGATCTGATATGATCTTATTTGGATCTGATCTGATATTTCTTGGTTCAAAATTTCAGGTTCATAAACCTTCAGTACTGCTTGTAGCTGTTCTCATCAACGGTGTGAAGAAACAAGTACCGCAAGTCTCCTACAAAACTGCTGCTGGGGATTTGATTTCATTTCACAGTTTTGGATCTGTTGTGAACTTATTTAGATCTGATTTACATTCTGATCTGATATTATTTTTTTCATATTTTAAAATTCAAGGGCTTTCAGCCATGCTTGTAGCTGCTCTCACCAATTCCGGTGTGAAAAATCAAGTACCGCAATTCTTCTTCAAATTTGCTTATGGGGATTTGGTGTTAGTTTCCTCTNGATCATCCTAGTCACTCCCACGCCTACCTACAGTCAAGGAGGCTAACTTAGCCTTCTCCTACAGTCAAGGAGGCTAACTAGAGCACTCCAGGGGTGATCTGTGTGACATTCATG
>LPNX010849138.1:305329-322385 GCA_001517045.1 Pseudotsuga menziesii
AATATTTCAGTTGCTCTACATGGGTCTAGTTTTCACCGTGCAACTACTTATATTTCTGATTTAGTTGAGTGCATTGTTCTTCTTCCAAAGTGGAAGATTCCTCCAGACATATTCATTTAGTTTGGATTCAAAGGTTCACATGCACAGTCTCAGGATACTGCTGCATAGAAGAACCAAATTCTTGATTTACTGCTTAGTTTGAGGGGGGGTATTTTTCCCATGAGGTTTTTCCCCGTTTCCTTGGTTATATTAAGCAGTTACTTTATTGTACAGGGTGACCTATGGCCTTAGTTTCCAGGGCCCTAGCACTTTATGCATCTATGTTTTCTAACTCTTCCTGAGTATAGCTTAAGGGGGGGTGTTGGAGACATTTACCTTCATACTCACTCCTTTGGTCAAATTGGCCTAGTTAAACCACTATCCTAAGTTTAATTGACATCAGTGGAGCATTAATTACCATCATCCTAGTCACTCCCATGCCTACCTATAGTTAAGGAGGCTAACTTAGCCTTCTCCTACAGTCAAGGAGGCTAACTAGAGCACTCCAGGGGTGATCTGTGTGACATTCATGCACCTAATTGCTAACGGGTGGTTACTTTCAGTTCAACCAATCAGTTACAGTCAGTTAAGGCACCTCCATTCATTAAATATATTATTTAATGATTATTTATTATTATTTTAATGAACTGGAGTGAACAAGGCGCCTTCACCAACTTTTGATGGTCAGTTCAGCTTCAGTTAACCTCATCGGGGTTTATTGGAGTCATGCAGTACTAGCACTTAATGATTGGATTGCTATGACATGTGTTTGATCTCCTTCAGTTGAGATTCAGTCATTTATTGCACTCCAACTTCAGTTAGGGTTGGGTGAGTCAATTAGGGTTTTGGTCAAGTGGTTAACTGAGTGAGATTGCATGGCAAAGAGTCAATTAAGCTAGACTCACTCACTGAATTCGAATTGTCCCTTAGGTATTTGAATTCTTCATGGAGTTAAGCTATTGCTATGCATGGAAATTGTAATCCTTTATTGTTTATATAATATACAGAGAGGAAACCTATTTGGTGGTTCCAGTTATTTTCCAATTCATGAGTATTTGTTAATAATTCTTTGATGATTTTGATTCCTAGTTCCTAGATCATGTGCAAGAATTAATAAGAAACTGTGTTTTCAATCGAAATAGTTTGTGTGGGGAGGCCTAGTCAACTTGAGTTGGCACGATGTAAAGAACTGACTAGAAGATAGTCAGCAGGCTCAATGAATAATCGAATTTGTTCTACACATATTTGTCTAGTAATGTTGACTCTACATATTAGGGTTTTCCTCTTTGGTTATATTTTGTTATGTACTATTGCAACTACACAAATTGATCACATATTAATAGCCATCAACTAAATTAGAGTCTATGTATTAGTCGACCTAAAGTTTGAACCAATTGGCAGATAAATGATCAACATATATTGTGTTGGACTTCCAAAGAATATTATTTCATTGATAGATGGGTCACGTAGAGACCATAATGAAATGTGTTGGCTAAGTGATTCATCATTAGTTGGACTCATTAATTGAAAAGGAGGACGGTCAACTGTTGTTTTTGGAAATTATGCATGGACTATATGGAGCTCCTTAAATTAATATCTTGAACCATTTGATAAAGCTAAAAATGAAAATTATATATGTGGATGGTATCTTATATGCATATAACACATGAAGGAGAGTTACATTCTCGAAAGAAAAAATATATATAAGTCATCGTAACTTGTATAATACACGAAGTCTATGGCTTAAAGGATTCTTGTGAGTCATTAAGAATAAATATTAAGAATGTTCAATTTGTTGAGTCTTTATAATTGAAAGAGATACATGAAGGATAGTAGTTCACTCAAGTCCATAGTCAATTTTAAGTTACTAGAGTCAATTTAGTCAAGTTTAAAGTTAGTTGACAAGAAAACGTATGTGTCAATTGAATCAAGTTTATTGAGTCGAAATCAGTATCTCAAATTGTGGCTATGTTTAAAGGAGGGGTTTAAATGTGAGTCTTTAAGGTAGGTGATCCCCTCTATCATTGTAATATAATTTGTTTTCTAGCAAATGATATCAATTCCTTTCCAAAATCAGTCAATACCCAATTGACAATACTTTGTTAATTATAAGAATTCTTGCAAACAACAAAGTATTTGTATTGTATTCTTACTAACACTTAAAAATTCATAAAAAAATAATAATATATCCCTTGAGTCATGTCTTATTTTGCTCCTGAGCATGTAGAGAAACCTGATACAGAAGCACATGTAGAAAAATCGACTCGACAATGCCAAGATAAGGTTTGCAACATTATTTAGCACTTATGATTGATTATTAGATCAAATCATTGATTTGAAGACATTATCGATCTTGAAATCATCACTACAATAACAAGAGAAAAATACTATTCAAACAAGATACATTTGTTGCTACACAAAATGTGCTTAAGGAAATGAAGAGGACACAAGAATGAATGAAATGATTCAACTGCCCTTGTACATGATTTGTAAAGCATTATTTGGGTTGTGACCTCAGAGGCCAAAAGGCGTAGAATGGTATTTAGTTTATATACATATATAAACTAAATAATCGTTGAAAAGAAAACTACATTAACTAAATTTAAATTAAATTATTAAATAAACTAAATTGTGTAAATCTAAATCTAGATTATAAAGCACAACTAATGAAAATAACTAGTTTTAGAAATTTTTCATTAAAATAAACTAATTTTGATTTTCAAAAACTAAATTTTAATTAAAAATTTAACTAATTTTAAGGGTTTAAGGGTTTTGAATCGCCTACATTGTCTTTTGGAAGCCATGGTAGAAGTAGGGGCATGCTATTAGATAGTGACGAATTGACCCTCGGTCAATCTTAGAAACCCTCAATCAAGCTTAGAAACACTCATTCAAGCTCACAAACCCTCATTCAATATTTTTTCTACTGCTTGTTCAATCCTTTGTTCAACAACTATAGTGAAACAAACTGTCAATTGTTGTTTTCCATTTTTTATATAATAGTTTTCAAGAGCGCGATCAAGGGTTGTTGTTGAACCCTCAATCAATTGTTTGGTAAACCCTCGATCAAGCTATAAAGCTTGATCGAGGGTAATTCAGACCCTCAATAAAGGGGTTTTAAATAGATTGATCGAGCACATTGTTAATCCCTCGATCAAGCTTTTAAGATGTCGGTTGACGGATTTACAGGAGCTCAATCGAGCTCATTTTTCACCATATATGTGCCCTCTACTTTCCATAAAGTGTTACCCATATTTATGGGAATGCCCATTTACAACATTATTCCTAATTGGAGTATTTTGTGGGTGGACAATTATAATGGATTATGTACTTTTAGATTAATAATAGAACAATGAGTTAAATATTAGTTTTGGGTAAATAACTATTTTGATGATGATTGTACAATAAAACGGTTAGACATTATATAACCCCTTTAACACCTCTTCATTGAAGGGGTATGTATTTTAACTAATTATTGTTATTGTTGTTGGTGTCGTTGTATTTATTAATTATTTTATGTTTGTGACATTTCCCTTTCCTTAAGGGCAGCTTTGTCCTCAATGTTGAGTGTATTGATATATTGTTTTATTCTAGATCTGTGTCGAACTGATGACTTGAGACATGCAATTTTGATTACGATATCTGCTTCATTTTGTTTCCTTTGTTTTGGAATCCACATTAAGTATGAACTTGGTGAAGTTTTTTTGAACTAGGGGATGTTTGATCTCTCCTTGGAGAATCGTCATTTTTAACATTGTCTCTATCTTCAAGGTATTGCACAATTTTATGTAGCACATCTTCTAAGCTTAATCTTGCTTCCCTTCTTACTTCCTCTATATCCCATGCTACAACTTTGTTGCCTTTATATTTCATGGTATTTTCCAATTCTTTCTTTCACTTGTGTAGGCCGTCTTCAATTTGATTGAGCCTTGAGTTTATACCTTCAAGAGTTTTAGAGTCTCGGGTCTAGTTTTTCTCTAATTTCTCCATTTGTTCCTTCATTTCTAACATATTTCTTGTATACGTAGGAATTTTGTGTGTCAAGACTAAATTTAAATATAATAATTAATAATTATCATGATTAATAATAATTTATTTCAATAATATTAATTATTATGATTATTAAAGTTATTCTTAATAAGCTTTAATGTTAATAATTTTTATTATTAAAAATAATAAAAAATTTATAATAATAATGGTTACTATTATTATAAAAGTTGAAATGCTTTAGAATTAGGGTTTCAACCTAATTCTCATGGATATGGAAGGCGGATAGGTAAAGGCGTGAGAAATTGCAAGCAACACAGGAAGAATGTGAGAGGAATCGAGGGTGTGGATGGAGGAAGGATGTGTTGAGTATGGTTGTCATTGATGTCAAAGGAGGTAAATAATGGCAAATGAATAACCAACGATATGATGGCAGGGAAAACTCAGTGAAAGATAAAATAATAACAAAGGAAATGACATGGCATGTATGATGATATGGCATGTGTGTTTAGGTTGCAAAGAACTTGTTGAAACTGTTGAAACTCTTATTGAAAATCAGAGTTCATTAATGAAAAAGGAATAACAAAGGAAGTGATGACGTGGAATATGACATGTATGATGAGGTTGTAAAGTCATATGATGATGTTCTAGTCCTCTCATGAAGTCATTGTTACAATTTGACACCATTCTATAAAAGTATGGCAACTTGTTAAAATTCTTGTTGAAACTCTAAAATTTTGACTAAGTGTTGAAAAACTAGTCTAAGTTGCTCTTGCAAAATCCTGCCATATGTCATTGGTTAATTAAAAATTATCTAAGAGTATAAGTCTATATCTTGTTGACTTGTGCACATGACCATGATCTCATATTATTTTAAAAGTGCTTGAAGAAAAAGTTACAGGTCCTCCAAAATGAGGTTTCATACTGAAATTGGTTGAAACTCCAAGTTGAAAAACTAAAAAGAAAAATGGACTAAGTATTGGAAAAACGGTCTAAAGTGCCCTAGTAAAATACTCGCCATTTTCATAGGATACCCATAAAAAATGTATGAGGCCATCGGATTTTAGTTTGTTTATATGTGCATTTGACCATGGTCTCAGTTCCCTAAAATGCGCTTGAAGACAAAGTTACAGGTCTGCCAAAACATGGTTTCAAACTATTTTGCACCAATTCTGTAAAACTTCCTAAATGGCCTCTGTTTAATGTCCATCATTTTTTATACTTGATGGATTGAATTATTTTGAAGGTACAATCCTCTATATTGTTGATTGGTGCATCTAAACATATCATCAGTTTGTACAAAAGGTCTCTAAAGATGAAGATATTAGTCTATCAAAAGTTCCTTCTCGCTTGATTTGCATTGTTTCGGTAAAACCATTGAAAATGTTAAAACCAGTTATAAAAGGCCATTCTGAAATGCAAGCCAGAAGTTGTTACTGTGTAGATAAATGTATATAATGGTATGGATCTATTATTTGGTGAACTTTTTATCTAGTCATGGTATTAGTTCTCCATTTGGTGATCACATGTGTGAGATATAAACCTGTTAAATTGAGAAAAATGCGGAAAGCAAGATAATTCAAGCATTTTCAGAAAACGTTTTTATGCATAATAAAAGAAAGAAATGCATGTCTGCAATAATGTTAAAATGATTTCTACATATGTTGAGAAGGATTTATGAAAATTTTAGAGTGGTTAATCCAAAGAAAAAAAAATATTTTTTATTAAAAAAAAATTTAAAAATTAAAAAAAAAAATATATATATATATATAGGTATAGATATAGATATAGATATATTATTCCTGTAGGAGAGTAAATTATTAATAGTTAAACAGAGAAGGATAAATAAGCTACAGGATTAATTAAACAGAAAAGTAATTTTCAGGATTACTTAAAACAGAGAAGGATTAATAAACAAAATATGTTAATAAATAAACATAGAAATGAAGAGATGCCTTTGGTGAAAAGATTTTAATGAAAGGCCATGATTGTGAAAAGGTGCATTTGGTGAAAGGATATGATCTTCAAATGAAAAGACACAAGTTTCCAAGAATGAAGAGATGTGATGAGATATCTAAACAAAAGTTTGAATTAGAAGAAAAGTGTCTATGTGATCCAAATCTATGTAGCACCAGTAGAAGATGGAGCACAAAGAAGGAAAATCAGTGAGAGGGTTGAAAACATAAAGAAGATCTGGAAGTCTGATGAAATCAAATTATGGTGGCAAGGTGGTGCTAGGGCAGGCAGCAATCCTGCAAGGGGTCGTAGACTACTTCTAGTACAATATGGAAAAAAGGGTGTCGTTGTATCCTTGTCTATAGTAGTAGGAAGAAGAACTGGGGTGTTGTAGCATCCTTGTTTGTTGTGGCAGGAAAAAATGGGGGTGTTGTTGCATCTCTTCTATAGAAGTAGATAAACAATTTTGTAAAATTCTTCTTATTAATGAGTTTGAGTTTGTTGCTTGCTCTTTGAGGTTTCCACTATAACAATTGTGTCCCAACTTGTTTGATTCTTTGTGTGTCTTGTACTAATTGTTTTAATAAAATAAAAATAAGGAAATATTGATTCACCCCCCTCCCCCTCTCAGTATTGTTGGATAATCCAACAATTGGTATCAGAGCAATTTTATTCACTACAATCTAATCACTGGAAAGAAGATCCTAATTAAGACCAAAATGGATCAGCAAGAAGGATTAGCTACCAACATACCTCCACTATTCACAAGAATTAACTATGCATACTAGAGTGCAAGAATGAAGTGACATCTAATCTCTCTTGGATGGAAGGTTTCAAGACCAGTTGAAAAAGAGTATAAAATATGTTAGGATTATTAGTCCTCCCTTGTCCAAATTTGGTCATATGTCTAAATTGGGACTCATTTCTAAATCGGGAGTCCATCCAATCTATTTATAGTCATTAACACCATTGGGTCCACTTGACCTAATTGGGGCACTGGTTTCAATTACTAAAGTGTGGGGAACACTAATTGAGGCTCACTGCCACTGATTGCACTTGATTGCATCAGTTTAGGGGCCTCCTAGACCAATCCCTACAATTTAGGAAGCCACTAGGAGTGCCGAAACCAACCAAGGTCGGTTCACTTCAGTTAATGACTAGTCAAGCTAAGTTAGGAGTCAGTTACATTCAGTTCTAGTCCTCTACATTCAGTTAGCGCTAGGTTTACTTGACTGCACACATGTGGGGCGCATTTCTCACCTACCACAGTCAGTTAACCTTAGTCAACACTGAATGTAACACTTGAGTTTTGTTTTATAGCTCCGATGAACTTCGGTTATGGTTTAGACAAGGTCAGTTGACTACTTAGTCCTCCGATAGTGATTTAGACAAGGTCTTAGTTACCTACAATCAAGTAGATTCTATCAATTCGAATTTCCTCATGTGGATTCGAATTTCATGTGGCTATTAAATCCATTTTACTTCATTGTAATTATCACCGGATTACTTTTTGATTAATGAAAGCATTCACAACTGCAAGCCTTTTTTGCACTGTTTCATTCTTCAATTGCTGAGTAAATTGTGAGATCCACTTTGTGAGTTGTGTATTTGTCTACATATCTATGTGCTCAAATTTACATGGCATCAGAGCCTCGATGGACAAGACTCCTCTCCTCCTAAAATATCCATCCAGATCATTTTTTTTGGAAAATTACTCTTTCCAATACTGCACCAGAAGCGGAGAATTTACCACTTAATATCCCAAGTTAAGAAATTGTTGATGAAGCTTGCCTGATCAACTATGCTGGGTGTGAAGGAAATTCCAAAAGTGCAGACTGTTGACCTTACTTTGTATGTTTGATTGTGTGAGAGGTTATCAACTTTTCTTACAACATTCGCTACAAGTAGCCCTTTCTTCTCACTGCATTCGCTACAACAGCTTAGTTCTTCCTACTACATTTGAAATGGCTCATTCAATAGAGCTTCTCACTCCCTTCAACTATCACTAGTGGAAGGCAGACATGGCGGCAATGCTCCGCACCAAAGGGCTCTTCAGACTTATAGAAGAAGCAGAGGAAGAGCTAGATTCAGATAAAGACAAATCTAAGTACATGAATAGGCTTGATGAAGCTAATGGACACTTGCTCCTCTCAGTCTCTAAAGATATTTGGTTCCACATCCTAGAATTGAAGACTCCCAAGATGGTTTGGGACAAGCTTTCCTTGCTATTTGATAAGCATGATGAGATGAGGATCCATCAGCTAGAAAATGATCTGATTACTCTCAATCCATCCAACTTCAAATTTCTGAATGAATTCTTCACAAAGTTCAAGAATCTGATATATCTGTTGAAGCAATGAAAAGTAGATAAGGATGAATATCAGCTCATCCTTTCTATTCTCACAAAGCTCAATTCAGACTACTCAGTCTTTGTATCCACCTTCCAAACAGTAAGGTTCACTACTCCAAATTGGAAGATGCCCACTCTTAATGCTTTCATCCAAACTCTTATTTCTAAGAATGATAAATTGATCCAAATGGGGATCATTTGATCTCCCAAAGATCTAGCTCTAGTTGCAATAGGAGATCAGGTAGAGAATGAAAAACGGAAGCAAAGAGATGATTCCCCTGTGAAGAAAGAGCAGTCAAAAGAACCTTCAGGTTTGAAGAGAAGCAAGAAGAATGGCAAAGGCAAGGTCCTCTGCTCTTACTGTGGAAGGGGCTTCCATTCAGAAAGCTCATGTATGAGAAGACAACTTGATGAAATGGCTCTTCTCTTGAAAAAGCACAACATTTTTGTACCTTCTAGTGCAAGGAAGGAAGAATTTGAAGAATAAGAAGAAGAATACCAAAGGAAAGGACATGCACTGAAGGCTTGTTGCACATCAGCACCTATCTTCCTCATTGATTCTGGAGCTTCCAACCATATGGCTGCATCCAGAGAATCATTCTCTTCTTTTCAGTCCTTTGATGGTCCTAGTATTTAGATGGTCAATAATAGTAAATTCAAAACAAAGGGGAAGGGCTCTATCCAACTTGAACATGGAAGGTTCAAAGATGTGCTATGTGTTCCCTCCCTAGCTTCAAACCTGTTATCTGTTTATCAGATGACCCAT
This sequence comes from Pseudotsuga menziesii, assembly GCA_001517045.1. Classification (NCBI taxonomy): domain Eukaryota; kingdom Viridiplantae; phylum Streptophyta; class Pinopsida; order Pinales; family Pinaceae; genus Pseudotsuga; species Pseudotsuga menziesii. The sequence continues at coordinate 314,428 of LPNX010849138.1, forward strand.
ACTTGATCTCCAAAGTGAGTAATATTTGGTCCTGACTCAGTGGAGATCACATATATCTCTATTGGGAGAATCATAGCAAAGGGTACTGCAAATCATGCTTCAAAATCATATGAGTTCTCACATTTCATGCCTCCTTCAAAACCAGTGCACTCTCAATAGCCACCTGCAAGGGATGGTAAAATCATTGCATCTACTTCTTTTACAGCTTCTACTAGTATTGCAGATCCATCTATATCATTTTATGACCTTGAGATTCAGGGTGACTCAGATCTAGATTCAGTCACTACTTCCAAACTGGAAGCTAGGAAGATGACTGGAAACTCAACTGACACTCAGAAAGGAAAGACTCTTGCGCTATGTCATGCTATTTTACCTCCTTCAGGGAGATGCAATAGACTTCCTATAAGATTCAATATGGCAAGGGCTTAGTCTTACTACATTCAAAAGAATGGATATGATCATACACCTCCTCGTTCAGCAAGAGACAAAGGTTACATTCCTCCTTCCTCCCATCATCATTTTTGGAGAAGAAGGAGAAGTCTACATTCCAGGCCCCAGAATACCTGTGCACAGCGCACCATGCATGTCTCTTCACTACCTCACAGAGATGAATATTGCAGCAACATACTTTCAAGTTTTTCAAACTTGAGACCTGATTCTACCTGCTTAATTAGAGGGAGGGATTTTTTCCCATGTGGTTTTTGCCCCAGCTCCTTGTATTAAGCAGTTACTTTATTTTACTTGATGTAATGGGTGACCTATGGTCTTAGTTACCAGAGCCCACAGTTTGTCCAAGTTAGCATTTAGGGGGGGGTGTTAGGATTATTAATCATCCCTTGTCCAAATTTGGTCATATGTCTAAATTGGGAGTCATGTCTAAATCGAGAGTCCATCCAGTCTATTTATAGTCATTAACACCATTGGGTCCACTTGACCTAATTGGGGCACATGTTTCAGTTACTAAAGTGTGGGGAACACTAATTGAGGCTCACCCACTGATTGCACTTGATTGCATCAGTTTAGGAGCCTCTTATACCAATCCCTACAATTTAGGAAGCCACTAGGAGTGCCGAAACCAACCAAGGTCAGATCACTTCAGTTAATGACTAGTCAAGCTAAGTTAGGAGTCAGTTACATTCAGTTATAGTCCTCTACATTCAATTAGCGCTAGGTTTACTTGACTACACACATGTGGGGTGCATTTCTCACCTACCACAGTCAGTTAACCTTAGTCAACACTGAATGTAACACATGAGTTGTGTTTTAGAGCTCCGATGAACTCCGGTTATGGTTTAGACAAGGTCAGTTAACTACTGAGTCCTCTGATAGTGATTAAGACAAGGTATTAGTTACCTACAGTCAAGTAGAGTCTATCAATTCAAATTTCCTCATGTGGATTCGAATTTCATGTGGCTATTAAATCCATTTTAATTCATTGTAATTATTATTGGATTACTTTTTGATTAATGAAAGCATTCATAGCTGCAAGCCTTTTTTGCACTATTTCATTCTTCAATTGCTGAGTAAATTGTGAGATCCACTTTCTGAGTTGTGTATTTGTCTACAGATCTATGTGCTCAAATTTACAAAATATTAGACAACCTACCTACAAACAGAGAGGAACTAGACCAATATGAGGCTAATGCAAAATATCTGAATGCAATCTTCAGTGGATTAACAAATTCAGTGTTTGTGAAAGTCATGCAATGCAAGACAGCCAAACAAGCTTGGGATAAGTTAAAAAATGTCTATGAAGGAGCATCCAAAGTCAATCAATCGAAACTTCATACATACAAAGGACAGTTTGAAAGCATGAAAATGAAAGAGGAAGAAAATATTGTAGAATATCGTCTAAGGGTAGATGAAATTGTCAATGCTATTAGAGGCCTTGGAGGAGTGTTAAAGGAGAAAGAAGTAGTTGGCAAAGTACTAAGAACCCTACCAATGAAGTATGACTCAAAGGTTTCCACTCCAGAAAAATGAGATGATCTTGAACACATTACAGTAGATGAACTACATGGTATCTTCACTGCCTATGAGATTAGAATAGGACAAAATGGACAATCAAAGAAAGAAGTAGCATTTAAAGCCTCAAAAGAGCCAAAATCCTTATCTAAGAACCAATCACAATACTCAGATGATGAAGAATATATTTTCATCAAGAAACTTGAGAGAGGTACTAGCAAGTACAAGGAAATATACCTATAAATTACTTCAATTGTGGAAGAATTGGACACTTTGCTTCAAAATATCCCTATCTTAAATAAGATGATAGTGGTGAGAGATAAGCATCAAAGAAGTTCAAAAATGGAAAAGCATGAAACAATAAAAAGTTCAATGAGAATAAGAAGATCCTTTACACCCTGGAAGATAGTGAATATGAAGACATAAGTGGAGATCAAGAAACATAAATTCTATTCATGGGAATAGACACTCAAGCTCAAGTTGGTGAATCAGATGAGGAAGGAGAAGTAGACCTAAAAGATAAACTCTTCAGTGCTATTAAAGAACTTTAAAAATGCAGGAAAAAGAACAAACAATCAAACAAAATCATTAGTAGTTTGAAGACCCGCCTTCAAGAGGCCAAGAATATTGAAGAGGACCTAGATTTGCAACTCAGAAGGAGAATACAAGAATATGAAAGGCTTGAAGAAGAGATTATACATCTTAAGAAGAAGCTTGATGAAGAATCTATTAAGTCAAAATTTAAAAACAATTCAAGGACTCTAGATGATATCTTGAGTATCCAAATACCATCAAGAGATAAATTTGGATTAGGATATGACAAAGAAAAGAAGTCGGGAGGCTCCTCCTTCACAATCCAAGGTAGAGATAAAAGAAGCTTTGTTGTTGAACTGAAAATTCTAATGGAAGAAAGAAAGAAATATGCTCCATCCTCTCATGACAAAGATAGAACTAATGTGATGCCTAGAATACCAATAACAAATAGATATCAACATATCTTTCTTGTTCATTGCTACTCTTATAATAATTTTGGTCATAGAGCCCTAAATTGCAGAGCTTGTGGAAATTTTGGTGACTACAAGAAGAATACATCTAGTAACAAACCAAAAGGAAGGAATAATAACTTTTTTGCACCTCTTCAAAGATATGACATAGAGTGTTACAAACGCAATAACCATGGACATATAACAAGAAATTGTAAACTAATGACTTCTACAAAGAATATTGTTGCAAAGAGTTTCAAGACAAAAAACAAAGAAAGCATTGGAAGAAGAAGAACGAGGAGGAGAAATCCATGATTGCTCTATGTCTGACAGAAAAGAAGAATCTATGGCATATTTACAGTGGGTATTCAAAACATATGACAAGAGACCCAAGAAATTTCATAAGAATAAGAAAAAATAATAAGGGTAGAGTCGCGTTTGGAGATAATATGTCTTCAAAAATAATTGTCAATTGTACAATTGCTATCAATAACAAGATCAAAGCTGAAAATTTGTTTCTAGTGGAAGACATAAAACCTAACCTTCTCAGTGTAAGTCAAACATGTGATCAAGGGCACATCTACACTTTTGACTTAGAGAAATGTGAAATCAGAAAAAAAAGACTCAGGAAGATTTGTTGGGACTGCTGTAAGAAATTCAAGTAATGTGTACATCTTTGAAAATGAAGATCAATGCTACATGAGTATGATTGACGAAAGTTGTCTATGGCATAGAAGGATGGGACACTTAAATTTTGATAATATTATCAAGGTAATTAAGAAGGAATCTGTGAGAGATGTGCCAAAATTTGTGAAACCTCTAAACATGGTTTGTAAACATTGTCAGTATGGGAAGCAAACTAAAGCCATCTTCAAAGCAAAAGAACATGTGACCTCACATCCTTTGGAAGTAGTTCACATTGATCTTTTTGGACCAACAAGAACTAAAATCTTGCAAGGATAATACTATTTCATGTTGTTTGTAGTTGATTATACAAGGATGACTTGGGTTATATTTCTCAAGGAAAAATTAGAAGCTTTTGAGAAGTTAAAAAATTTTAAAGCAAAAGTAGAGAATGAAACAAGTTTGAAAATCAAGTTTCTAAGGTCAGATAATGGAGGTGCAAATGAATTCAATGTATTTTGTGAAACCAAGACCATATACAAAATCCCCATCTAGAATAATAAGAAAGGATCATCCTAAAACAAAAATTAGAGGTGACAACAAAAGTGCCAGAGTCAGTACAAGAAGGAGATTGTTTAATGAACAAACCCTACTTTCAGTAGTGGAACCTAAGAAATTGGAGAAGCGAGAAAAGATGATGATTGGATCAAATCCATGAATGAAGAATTGGATCAGATTGAGAAGAATGAAACCTGGGAACTTGTCCCAAGACCCAAAGACAAAAATATTGTAGGGACCAAATGGGTCTTCAAGAACAAGTTCAATGAAGATGGTCAAGTGATAAGGAACAAAGCAAGACTAGTGTGTTAAGGATATGCTCAAGTGGAAGGTATTGACTTTGAAGAAAAGTATTCTCCTATAGAAATACTTGAAGCAATTAGAATTTTTTTAGCACGCTCATGCTATAATTTCAAAGTATATCAAATGGATGTCAAGTCTGCATTTTTTAATGGAAAGTTGGAAAAGGAAGTTTATATTGAACAACCTGAAGGTTTTTTGTTATCAGAAAACAAGGACTATGTTTGCAAACTTTTGCAAACTAAAAAAGGAACTCTATGGTCTCAAACAAGCTCCAAGGGCATGGTTTTCAAGGTTGGAAAACTAATTAAAGCAACAAGAATTTAAAAGAGGGGCCACTAAAAGCAATCTATACCTAAAAATCGAAGATAAAGATATAATTATTGTTGTGGTTTCTGTGGATGATATCATATTTGGAAACAATCTACAAATACTAAGTGTAAACTTTGATTCTGAAGTGAAGAAGGAATTTGAAATGCCAATGTTTCCTGAATTAACATTCTTCTTGGGATTACAAGTTTATCAATCAGACAAAGGAATCTTCATTTCTCAAACCATGTACATCAAATACATGCTTAAGAAGTTTAAGATGGAATACTCCAAGCCTGTTAGTACTCCTATGATCACTGGTTGTAAGTTAAGAAAGGATGATGAATCTTTGGAAGTAGATCATACCATGTATAGATCTATTATAGGAATCCTACTATATGTGACAGCTACAAGACCGTATGTGATGCAAGTTGTAGGATTGGTTGCTAGATTCCAATCAGCTCCCAAATAAACACATGTAACAATAGTAAAAATAATTTTTAGATATTTGAAAGGGACTATGAAGTATGGTTGATTGTACCCATAAGGTCAAGACTTCACTTTAAAAGCATTCATTGATGCAGATTGGGAAGGAAGTGTTGATGACTGGAAGAGTGCAAGTGGAGCAGCATTCTTTTTGGGAGATTGTTTGGTATCATGGTTAAGCAAGAAAAAAACCTCCATTGCATTATCTATAGCAAAATCTGGATATATTGTTGTTGCATCATGTTGGACTCTAGTCATTTGGATGAAGCAGACATTGGAATACTTCCTTGTGAAGTATGAGAATCCAATAATAATAAATTGTGACAACACTAGTGCTATAAACATATCAAAGAATCCTATTATGCACTCTAAAATGAAGCACATTCCAATAAAATATCATTTTCTAAGAGATCAAGTGTCACACAAGGTTGTCAAATTCGAATATGCAGAAACAAAATAACAGATAGATAATATCTTCACTAAGCCACTACCCAAAGAAACATTTGATCATCTTAGACATAAGTTGGGAGTAATATCCTTACAATGAATAAAAAGAAAAGAAAAGGGCATCATGTCAGGGGGAGATATGTGGACAGGGGGGGTTGTTAGAAAGAATTATTTGTCATTAATGTCAAAGGGGGAGAAAAATGAAGGAGTTGTTTCCATCAATGCCAAAGGGGGAGAATGTTGAGTATGGTTGTCATTGATGTCAAAGGAGGTCAATAATGACAAAGGAATAACCAACAATATGATGGCAGGGAAAACTCAATGAAACATAAAACAATAAAAAATGAAATGACATGGCATGTATGATGATATGGAATGTGTGTTTAGGTTGCATAGAACTTGTTGAAAATATTGAAACTCTTGTTTAAAATCAAATATGATTAATAACAAAGGAATAGCAAAGGAAGTGATGACATGGCATATGGCATGTATGATGAGGTTGTAAAGTCATATGATGATGTTCTAGTCCTCTCATGAAGTCATTGTTACAGTTTGACACCATTATGTAAAAGTATGGCAACGTGTTGAAACTCTAAAAATTTGACTAAGTGTTGAAAAACTAGTCTAAGTTTATCTTGGAAAATTCCTGCCATATATCATGGATTAATGATAAAAACTATCTAAGACTATAAGGCTATATCTTGTTGACTTGTGCAGATGACCATGATCTCATATTGTTTTAAAATTTCTTGAAGAAAAAGTTACGGGTCCTCCAAAATGAGGTTTTAGATTTAAATTGGTTGAAACTCCAAGCTGAAACACTGAAAAGAAAAATGAAGTATTGGAAAAATGGTCTAAAGTGCCCTAGTAAAATGCTCGCCATTTTTCGTAAGATACTGATAAAAAATATATGAGGCCATCAGACTTTAGTTTGTTGATGTGTACATCTGACCATGGTCTCACTTCCCTGAAAGGAACTTGAAGACAAAGTTACCGATATGCTAAAATAGGGCTTCAGACTGTTTTGCACCAGTTCTGTAAATTGCCTAAGTGGCCTATGTAAAATGTCCATCATTTTCTGTACGTGATGGATTAAATTATTCTGAAGGTACATTCCTCTTGTTGATTGGTGCATCGAACCATATTATCAGTTTATACAAAAGGTATCTAAAGATGAAGATATTAGTCTGCCAAAAATGCCTTCTGGCTTGATTTTCATTGTTTCAGTAAGACTGTCAAAATGTTAAAACCAGTTATACAAGGCCATTCTGAAATGCACACCAGAAGCTGCGATTGTTCAAATAAATGTATATAATGGTATGAATATATTCTTAGGTGAAATTTCCATCTTGACATGGTCTTATTTCTCCATTTAGTGATCACATGTGTGAGATATAAACCTGCTAAATTGAGAAAAAATGCGGAAAGCGTGATAATCTGGGCATTTCCAGAAAACGTTTTTCTACATAATAAAAGAAAGAAACGCATGTATGCAATAATGTGAAAAGGATTTATACATAGGTTGAGAAGGATTTATGAGAATGTTAGAATGGTTAATCCAAAGAAACAAAAAATATTTATTATTAAAACAGAAATATATTATTCTCGTAGCAGAGTAAATTATTATTAATTAAACAGATAAGGATAAATAAGCTACGGATTAATTAAACAGAGAAGTAATTTTAAGGATTACTTAAAACATAGAAGGATTAATGAACATAATATGTTAATAATTAAACATAGAATTGAAGAGATTCCTTTGGTGAAAATATTTTAATGAAAGGACATTATTGTGAAAAGGTGCATTTGGTGAAAGGATATGGCATTCAAGTTAAAAGACGGAAGTTTCCAAGAATGAAGAGATGTAATGAGATATATAAATAGAAGTTTGAATTAGAAGAAAAGTGTCTTTGTGATCCAAATCTATGTAGCGGCAGCATAAGACAAAGAACAAAGAAGGAAAACCAATGATAGGGTTGAAAACATAAAGAAGACCTCGAAGTCTAATGAAATCAAATTAGGGTGGAAGGGTGGTGCTAGGGAAGGAAGCAAGCCTGCAGGGGGTCATAGCCTCCTTCCAGTAGAAGTTGAAAAATAAGTTGTCATTGTATCCTTGTCTATAGTAGTAGGTAGAAGAACTCGGGTGTTGTAGCATCCTTGTCTGTTGCGGCAGGAAAAAACTGGGGGGTTATTGCACCCCTTCTGTAGAAGCAGATACACATTTTTGTAAAATTCATATTATTAATGAGTTTGAGTTTGTGGTTTGAGTTGGTGGTTTTCTCTTTA